>JAUMHM010086235.1:0-11084 GCA_032362435.1 Melikaiella ostensackeni
ATCACATATTTATAAGACCCTATTGCCGATATAAAAAGTTTCGAAAAACGAATATTATTTAGACTTTGAAATCACCCTAAGATGCAATTTCTTTTAAATTATTCAAATGATTTTAGTTGCGTATATGTTTGTACAATTCTTTGAATATTTTTTATTTATTGCTATTAATTATTATTATTACTTTTAATCTGAAGTTCTTTTTCTGTCCTTTTCAGTCTGAAATTATGAACTCTAAATGTCTCGCTTCTAATATACAAATAGAATACTCTACTTTCCATTGAATCTCAACATTTTCTGCTTATTCTCTTGTGATAGAGTGAATGCTACATCCCTGTCATTTGGTAAATTTATTCCTAAATAATTTTGCTTCTGACTAATAAAAATAAATAAATAAATAAAAATTAGATAAGAACCGAAATCAAAGGTCACACCGCGATTCAGGAGCACTCACCTCAGATTGTAAAAACATTGGTTATTTGTCCCTCAAATATTTATTTTCATGCTATCGCCGCTTGTCACGATGACTTTGAAGGTAACAAAAACAACGACATTGAATGAGGATCATAGAATGACGAGATTCGACAGGCCTGCATATTAGAAACCTTACGGCCGTACTCAAGGATTACCGCGGGTCCGTCATTACAAACGCACCCTGATTTGTGGATCGACGAATCGACGAATGACATAGGCCCTCGCATAATACCGCCATCTTCTACTGGTCTCTGAGCGAATGTTACTCAGGCGTGACGTCATGACACTTACGTCTTGACCATACGGCATATTAACCATAGAATCCAACCGATGGGAAACTACTCTGCCGTGCGCCATGTTATCAGGGGGTGACGTCAGGTCCATCAAGCTAGCACCTCCACAACCGAAATTTCCAAATTTCTTTGTATCAGAATTTTGGGCTTTTTTCGTGCTTTTTTTGGGCTGCATTGCCGATTTTTGGGCTCTACTACTTTTTTGGAAGATTAAAAATTTCGAGTGGAGATGCTGGCTTGACTCAAGCCAGCACATCCAGTATATGAAAATTTAAAAAAAAATAAAAATAGAAAACGACAGAATTTTGGGCCATTTTGAGCTCTTGAACGCATCATCAAACAATTTCTAAAAACCACCCCTACTAACAATAAAACTACCCCCTATGTAAAAACTTAAAATCAGAAAAAATACAGTACACCAAAATTTTGGGCTTATTTTGGGCTTTCGAATATACGAAAATTTTTTTTTTGAAAACCAGCCCCTATGTGAAAAAAATCAACCCCCTGCTAGAAATAAAATCTGCAAAAAACAAAGTGCATCAAGATGTTGGACTTATTCTGGGCTCTCGGATGCGCTAAAAAAAATTTTCAAAAGCCACCCTTATGTTCCAAAAAACAACCCCCTTACTAAAAACTCAAACCAGGAAAAAAAAAAGAGAAAGTAGTGTTGAGCTTTTCTTAGGCTCTTGAATGTTTGAATTTTCTTTGCAAAAACCACTCTTACGTCTAAAAAATCAAACATTCATCTATAATTTCGAATTTGAATTTTCAAGGAGCCTAAAAATCAGAGACACAATTGACACGGTAAAATTCTGGAAAAGATTATTTTTTGAGAAAGTCTTATGTGCGTGTTAACCAGGGGTTGTTTTTCAACGTTAAGAATTAGAGCCCAAAAATCGGTTTCGACATTTTTAAAGAGCCCAAAAATCCGAGATCTATTTACACTGTAAAATTCTGAAAAAGATAATTTTTTAACAAAGTCTCATCTGCGTGTTAACCAGGGGTTGGTTTCTAACGTTAAGAGTTGGAGCCCAAAAATCGATGTTAGTATTTTCGAAAAGCCCAAAAATCAGAGACTCTATTTACACTGTGAAATTCTCGAGAAGATTATTTTTGAGAAAGTCCTATCTGCGTGTCAACCAGAGGTTGTTTTTTAGCATTGAGGGTGGGAGGCCAAAAATCGGTGTTGGTATTTTTGAAGAGCCCAAAGAATCAGAGACTCTATTGACACAGTGAAATTCTCCAGAAAATATCATTTTTTGAGAAAGTCATATCTGCGTGTTAACCAAGGGTTCTTTTTCAGCGTTAAGGGTTGGAGCCCAAAAATCGATGTTGGCATTTCCGAAAAGCCCAAAAATCAGAGATTCTATTTACACTGTAGAATTCTCGAGGAGATTATTTTTTAAGAAAGTCTTATCTACGAGTTAACCAGGGGTTGTTTCTTAACGTCAAGGATTGAAGCCCAACAATCAGTGTTGGTACTTTTGAAGAGCCCAAAAATTAGAGACACTATTTACACTGTAGAATTCTCGAAAAGATTATTTTTTGAGATGGCCTTATCTGCGTGTTAACCATGAGTTGTTTTTTAACCTGAAGGGTTGGAGCACAAAAATCGATGTTGGTATTTCCAAAAAACCCAAAAATCAGAGACTCTATTTACACAGTGAAATTCTCCAGAAAATATTATTTTTTGAGAAAGTCATATCTGCGTGTTAACAAGGAGTTGTTTCATAGCGTTAAGGGTTGGAGCCCAAAAATTGATTTTGGGATTTTTGGAGTTGGTGATTGTTATTATGAGTCATTTTCTTCTTCAGTTCATTGTCTTTCAGAATGAATTTTGTGATAGCAAAGGGAGGTACTTTTTCATTTAATTCTCCCATAGTCTGTTTAAATTTTTCATTCAGACTATGTATTTCTGTGTGGCGATCACTATTGACAAAACTTAACACTGATTTTTAAAATTTTGTAGTGGTTTCATCAAATTTTCAACTTTTTCTGATATTCACGAAGTTAAAACCTATTCTGTTGTTTACATTCTACCTCATTTTCGGAGAAACTCCGTGAGTTTTGCATTTAGCTGGAAATTTTTTTCGTGACTAAGTTTGATTCACTTTTTCACTTGATGTTTTAGAGATTTTTTGTGCGATTTTCTGTTACACAAGATGACTCTATTAGAGTTTATGTTTTTTGAAAGTTTTTCTTTCAAATTCAACAAATAGGGACATAAAGCCATGACTTTGTTTCCGTTCCGCTAAGATTTTCTTCTCAGTCAATTCAGCAAATAACTGATCTTGACACAAATTAAAGATTTTCCTTTCATATATAATTTTGAGGACAGTAATTTTCTGTGAATTGACTTCTGTGATACATTGGATCTTCAAAAGTTTATTTTTGAAGATATTAATTCTATCTGAAACTTTTCGAGACACAATGTATCATGTAAGTCAATTTATAGAAAATTATTGTCTTCAAAGCCATATATGAAGGGAAATATTCAGTTTGTGCCAAGATGAGTAATTTGTAGAGTTGACTGAGAACTAAACCTTAACGGGACGAGAAAAAAGTGTATGGCTGAATGTCCCTGTTTGTTGAATTTGAAAGAAAAACTTTTGAAAAACACCAGATCTAATAAAGTCATCTTGTGTGACAGAAAATCACTCAGAAAGTCTTTAAAACGTTAAGTAAAAATTGAATCAAATTTAGTCAAAAACAAAAACCTTACAAATGCAAAGCTCACGAAGTTTTTCCGGAAAAGATTTGTGATATGAACAGCAGAATAGCTTTTAGCTTCGTGAAAATCAAAAACAGTAGAAAAATTTGATGAAACCATAACAAAATTTGAAAAATCAGCATTGAGTTATGTAATTAGTGATTGCCACACAAAAATAAATAGTCTAAATAAAAAAATTCAGCAGACTATGGGGAAATTCAATGAACAAGTACCTCCTTTTGTTATCCGAGAATTCATTCTGATAGTGCTGTTTCTCTCAAAACCTTGATGAAACCAAGGTTCTACAAGATGATACTTCAGCTTCACTTGACGTTGTTGCTATGCTTCCTAACAGTGCATTAGAGAAAGTAGAAGATGTTATTGAAAAAAGATGGGATCGTATATAAAATTATAGTGCTATTTCATGCAAACTATTTAGTGGAACAATTGATTTTGTTTTTCACCCCACTTATTTTCAATTCGACGGTGAATTTTATGAACAAAAATTTGGGACACCAACAGATTCCGTTTTCTTGCCTGTTTTGACTGAAATTGTTATGGAAGATTTAGAAAATAAAGTTTCTGAAAAAATTGAGGATCTGGCAAATGATGCGTCAGAAAAAGATGGTTTCAAATTTCTTTTTCATGATAAATATGTAGACGACTCTGTACAAGAAAAGCAAGCACAATGGAGATACTTCTTATCCCTTCCAATTGTATACACCCAAGGCTACAATTCACTTTTGAACTTGAAATGGGTAAAACAATTTTTTTCTAGACGGAAAAATGACGGAAACTGATGAAGGTGAAATCATTACTGATTGGTATGGAAAACCTACCTTTCCAGGACGTACACTGAGTTTTCTCTCAAACCACAGATTACAGAACAAAATTGGGGTTATAAAAGACATGGTAGACAGAGCTATAAGATTGTTACATGAAACTTTTCATGAAAAGAAATTTAGACATGTGCAAACAGATACTTTCCCGAAATCGCTATTCATCTTCATTCATTGAAAAACATATAAATAACAGAAATCATTAGATATAAAGAAAAGGCAACAATCAAAACAAAAAAGAAACTAGAGATTTTGATAGATTAAGCACGGTTGTATTACTATAATCTGGGAAAATTTGTAAGATTCTAGGATCACCACTAGGCAAAATGGGTTTACACACACTTCATAGTGTTCCATTTAAAAGCAATAGAATCATGAAATTAGGAAAAAACTTATCTGACAAACTAGAGAACAAAATGTAATCTATAAAATCACATGTAAAAATTGTAAAGCGGTGTACATTGGACAAGCAAGAGGGCCCCTAGGAATAAGGAGAGATAAACATGAAAACAATTATAACACAAATGAAATGTAATGATTTAAGGCATTGAAATTAGATTCAAATTGGTTGCGATTATATTTATTCGCCCACTGTGCATATTTATATTTTATTATAATAGCATTCACTTGAACTAGATTTAAATTTGGTCTCAAATATAGAATGCATATAGATTCTGTATTTGTTTATTCGTGATGCTTTACTATTGGTTATCAATTTTACGTGAAATTCAATTCTTGCATACTTCTGACAACAAATGTTGCACAGGGAATAAAAAAAGTAACCAGCAAAACAGTTAGTGATTTATTTCATGACACTGGTCGTGATATACAAAGTGTAATGGTACAGAAAATTTGAACATATAATAAAATTTGTAGGAACTGAATTTTGAGAGTAGGATAATATAAATATATGTATTATGTTTGTTGCTACATATGTTTGACGTTCGTCATAAAAAGCTGCGGAAAACACTTTGCATATGCATACAGAGAAAATGAATTAAAATGATAATCTGTGACTCACGGCGTAGCTTAAATAATTCCAGACCTTGGTGAAAATATATTTTCAGAATAAGGCACAATGAATTACAATAATGAAAAAACTGTCAATTTACGAAATTCGTAGTAACATTCAGAAGAAAATTTTGTTGACCGAACAAAATTTTGGTTAACTCAACTCTAGGATATGGTTAGTATATGGTCAACACAATATTTGGTTGACCCAGAAAAATTTTTTGATCAGAAAAATTTGTTTAATTATACCATATCTTTTGTTTGATTCAAACCAATATTTTGGTTGATTCAACTACAGATTTTGATTTATCTCAGCAAATATTCCGCTTGATTGAAGAAAATATTTTATCGAATCCGTATAAGTGTTTTTGCTGGCCAAAGAAGAGATTTTGGTTCATTTAACCAAAACTTGTAGTTCATCTAACCATATAGGATGTAAACAGCTTAGCGTGGAATTGTCTTTTATCTTATGTGAATTATTAATTAGTTTATTTGACTACTAAATATCACAAGTCGAGACAATTCCACGGCAAGTCATTTGCTGTGTAAATTGTGCGGGATCCTTTGTTTAATTGATTTAAAAATCGTTGTGTTGACTTAACAAAAACTTAATCATACAACCTTGAGTAATCACAAGCAGATTCAAATGATCCTGAGTATTTTTTAGATAAACACTCGATTACATATTTCCAGCAAGAATATTCCTAAAATGATAACTCAAATAAGGGTTCATTACACCAGACAAAGTGTAAGAGAAGAGCGTCTCTCTCGTACAGAAAAATTTTTCTATGTACTATTTTATGACTAATATTGAAAAGAATTGGAGACAAATGTGCACTTCTTAAGCCCTCAATTGATTCTGTTTCCGGATCACTTGTTTTAATAACGATAACCGAGATACAAACAGATTTCATTTTTGTGCTTTATCGCGACGCTACGAACTCTTGCACGTGGCCTGTCACGCAAAAATTTTTTTCAATCAATCAAACATTTTCTAAAATCAAAAACCGACTTAACCAGGAACTTTTCTTGGTTGAATCATAAGAATTTGTTCAGCAGAACAAAAATTTTGTTCAGTTAACCAGAATGTTTACTGAAATAAACCAAATGCGGTCGACAAAACGATTTTGTTGAATCAAGAAATTCTTTCTCTGGGTGTACTTGTAAAATTTTGCAAAATTGTCCAATTTCTAGCTCAAAGTTGTAGTTTTTTGTACATTTGCTTCGAATTTGAAACATTTTTGAAAATGAAAAAAATAACGGAATGAGTCTAGAGCCTTAAAATTTTTTACCAAGAATCACAGTTTTCCTATTGTTGAACTTTATTGCAAATTATTATATTTTCTGGCAGTCTATTGTGAAACTGTATTCCTACTATTGATGCTTAACCTTCATGCGTTCGCGCCAACTTGAGTCACACTGGCGCTCGCGCGGCCGTCAGTTGACCACCCACGGTTTTTCATGATTATCATGATGTTTTCTGTACTTTTCGTGAATGATTCACTGCCGTGAAAGCAAAGGAACTCTAATACAACACGGCAAACACCTTTTTGACCGAAATTCTTCATTCGAACAAAATATAGGACAATGCAGGAAAAATAGTTCAATGCAGTCTAAAGTTTGATAGGTACCTGCTATATTTTATACTTTTTACTTTCCTTGCCCTCCAAACAGTAGGCAAGGAAAGTAATAATTACTAATGACAGCCCATTTAACCAATTTCAAGAAAAAAGAAAGTTATATGAAGGTAAAAGAGTTGACGGTGTAGAGAGGGAAGAACAACAAAACTGATAGGATAAAACCATCAAGCACGGCGATATAAAGTCATACACAATATATGGGGGACTAGAAAAGAAATAAACTGTAGAAATAGTGCAGAAAAAAATATATAATGTTATTTACATTGTGCACTGATGTGGTAAAAGAATTTCTCCAGCGTTCGCAAGACTGTCACCTGACCGCCAATGTGACGAAAAAAATTCCTCTCGGCGTTCGCACGACTGTCAGCAGACCGCCCGACCTTGCGTCTTCAATTTTGAAACTGTAATGAGTGAGATGAGGGGCAGGGTCAATCTAATTTATGCCTGAACTAGCGGTGGTAAGTGTAAATAACGAATACATACCCTTCCCACCTCACCCAAAGCTCACTGGTGAGCGCGTCATTCGAAATTCCAAAAAGGCGGTCACTTGACCGCCCACGCGAAGGCATGAAGGTTAATTGTATATTTGAACAGTATCCACTTAAGAAATAAAAGATATTGCAGAGAAGAAAATATCCTACTGATTCAACAAATATTCACTTGATAAGTTCAAACATTGGGTGTCCAATCCTTGAGCTACAGGGATAGGTAATTCGATGTTTAATATATTCATTTGAGAAAAATACTGATTCAGAAAAGTGACAGGTGAATTATCCGAACTGCCGATACGGCTAATTTAATTTCCAGGGCAGAACTTGGGAAATGCTTTTAAAAGTTTTTTTGATATTAATTTGCCATCCCTACAAATTATTCCTGTTGGTGACAAAACCAACAAAACTAACTTCGATTTTTGTCAGACTTTGAAAAATATATTTAGTAGTCGCTGAAGGTCAGCTTCTCTCAAAGTGCTTGTATCTGGTGAAATTGACTCTATTTGTGAATGAATTCATTCTGGCACTCATGAATTCTGTTTTTAACAGCATAATATTATCAAACTTTCTGTAAACTCACGCTTTCGATTTCTAAATTAAAAAATATCAAAATACCCTTAATTTGCAAGTAATCATGCAAATTGGGTTTACTGATTTACTACTCATTCGCAGGAATAGATTGTAAATAATTGAAACATTCGGATCTTGTTCTGTCTGAAGATGGTTCAAGTCCATCGCTAAAAGAAAGTGTCTTGGAGCGTGCACGACACCCAGCACGCCGCTCTAATACCGCCCCCACCCGAGTTTTACAGTGCACAGGGATAGGTTTTTACGCGTTACTCGAGGTTTTCTACATGTATGCTACTTGAAAACAGCATCAAATTTAAAGTTTTCTGCTTAACATACCTGGTAACATACTTACCCAACCCTGACGGTGCATGAACGTTGAATCCCCAACCTGACCTCAAGTTCCGGCCAGCTGCCAATCATCAGCATTTCCCCTACTTCATCCCTGGCTGCTCGTCCCGTTACTCTGTTTCTCTTTTAAGTTTCATCGCTAGTTGCTTTGTGGATAAGCCTTTAAGGTTCTCTGCGTGGTTGTCAGTTATTCTCCAGTCCACAATTTTTCCCCTCTGTCGACAAATTCAGATTTCTGTCTCCCTTATCTGTGGAATTGGAGGCTCTAATCAGAGTACATACAATTTAGAGTCGAAAAAGACCTTTCATGTTTCTTTATTCTCGGATTAATCATATTCTCTCATTGCCACTGACGTTTAAAATTGGGAATTTGATATGACCCGTAGATATTCGGTTTCAGACCGGCCGTTATTGTATTCAAGCCTTTTCTCACGCTTGAAAAAAAAACCCAGGCTTTGGGTTGGAAGTTGAGACTATTTAGTATCCTTCTTTTTGAAGACAAAACAAAAGACAAAACTCTTGTCTTTTCACGACTCCTTATATCTCTTTGCTTTAGAGTCTCACCAACGCATTCCAACCATTCTGTGGTTATGAAAGGGAATCATGGGAGCATGTGTTGGAGAGATGTGCAATGAAAATTAAAATTTTTCAATTTGACGCACGCCACACCCTAAATTTCTTCCTTTTGATGAAAGAATATTGTTTTAGGTCTGAAAATAAATTTTCTTAAGTTTCAATTTTTAAAAAGTATGGATTCAAAGTCAAAAAAATCTTTCAAGTACAGAAATTTTTTTTTTAACTAAAAAATAAGCCCTCAATTTTATGAAACAAAGAGAAATGAAAGATACTATCGGGTTTAGAATACAATAACTTGTAATTTTATTTTGATTAATGGTCTGAAATGTTCCCGGCACATCTTTTCTTGCAATGTGTGGAATTCATCAAATTCACTTAACTTTCACTGACATCAATGGATTATTTTCAACTCAAATTTTGTTTGCAATTTATTTGAATTGATTTGAAATTCACCCTGAATTCCTAATTATTACTCCTAAATTTTAATTGATTCATTCTAAATTCTTTTGAATTATTTGAACGCGTTTAAACATCTTCAATTTACCCTAAATTCTTTTTAAAAACCTTCATTCTTCTCATTTAATTCAAACCTACTCAACCGAATGGATTCCTTTTTAGTTTCTCTTTTAATTTAGAATGAAGTCCTTTAAACTAACCTTGAATTCTTGGATATTGCCTCAGTTTTTCCCGAATTCCCTTGAATTTATCAGAATTCTCTTCAAACTTGATGAATTCAATAAATATCATTAACATTTTTGAAATGTTTTCATTTCATTTGATTTTTTTTTCATTTCGAATTTTATACGAATTTTAGCGATTTATTTTTATTATTCTTTAATTCTTTTAAATTCACTCGAATTGTATTTGATTCATTGTTATGTTTTGCTTGATAAATGTTCCTTCAATTCACTTAAAGTTTTTTTTAAAATTCATTCTTCTTTTTACTCCCATTTGACTCAATACAATAGCAGTTTCTAGAATCTTTGAATCTCGCTTAATTCTCTTAAGGTCCTGTGAATTTCATCAAAATCTCCTGAATTCCCTCCAAACCTTCCAGATTCACTCCAAGCTTATGGAAATTCATGAAACTTTTTGTATTTATTTGAATTCGCATACAAATTAATCACATTATTAATGCACATCAGTTAATTTCATTCAATTTTACTAACTTTTTGATTAGGAATTATACACTTTTAGTCACTTTTTCGAATTGAAACCGGTCACTCTTACACTTTTCGCAGGCAAATCAGGCTGTGGTAGACCTGAATATTCTTCGTTTTTATAGATTTCGATAAGTTTCATTCACTTGACATAAATAAGACTGAAAGATGTCTCCTGGACAGTAGGGTAAAATTATATATATTACATGTAAAGATGCTAATAGAACTAAAATAGTAATACAAGCAAAAAAGATCCAATTCTTATTGATTGAAAGCGTTATTTCTAGCAATTAAAAACTGAATGA
This sequence comes from Melikaiella ostensackeni, assembly GCA_032362435.1. NCBI lineage: Eukaryota > Metazoa > Arthropoda > Insecta > Hymenoptera > Cynipidae > Melikaiella > Melikaiella ostensackeni. The sequence continues at coordinate 10,415 of JAUMHM010086235.1, forward strand.
AATCGGTTAGCAAGACTTAGCGAATTGCTCCTTTTTTATTTTTTTAAAACAATTTTTTAAACAATTGCATCATTTTTGAAGGTTCTACAATTGTTATAAACAAACAAGGGGTCGAATCAAAGAACGAAAAACACCCTTGGATTCGTCTCCAAAATATCTAGATGCGACTTTTTTAAAAACATTTTTTGAAGAAATTACGTAATTTGTTAATATTTCAAACTTTGCAAAGCATTATGAACAAACTATGTGTTCGATGAAAAAACCGTTAATGAAATATCAAATTAAATGTTAATAACAATTTATTTGTTTAAACAACTGGTTTTTCAAAATGATAACAAAGTGTCGGAGATCTATATACAGGTTGATATTGATGACATACTCAAAGTTGGTGTGAAATTATAACCTTTGTTCATAAAAGTTGCAGAACTTGGAAAAATGATTTAATTGTTTAAAAAATGGTTTAAAAAAATCGAATTTAGATATTCAAGAGGCGAACCCAAATGTGTTTCCGATATTTTCATCGTACACTTAATTTGTTTGTAATCTTTTGCAAAGTTTCAAATGATCAAAAAATGATGTAATTGTTTAGAAAGCTGTTCAAAAAATGCGCATTTAGTTAATAAGGAGACGAGTTCAAAGGTGTTCTTGGTTTTATGATCAAACTCTTAGT
>JAUMHM010086236.1:0-11084 GCA_032362435.1 Melikaiella ostensackeni
CACTTGGGTTTACAGAAATAACGTAGGTCGCACCCCTACCCCTTTCCAACATCTCATCAAACTTTATGATTTTCCACATGGTGGGGGTATACTTCTCAGGTAGTAGAGTGCGAGTTTGGATATGCCCTTGCAGGCTCGTTTTGAATCATTTCGTCTCTAGAGATAGCTTGAGAGATTTGAGTCCTTTTTTACGACTTAATTTATGGCATTCGATCGTTGAGGATACCGAAGTATGACGGGCAATTAGAATATTTAAGGTCTCGATATCGTAAGACCTTCATAAAACTAATCCCTTTTAACACGTCAAACATTATTATTTATTTATTTATTTACATGCATATATTTACATCTGACAACCTATAAATTTATATACAGTATTCCTCTGACGGTAAATCTAAAAATGCTATATGTTTTTACGTATCACAAACAGTTTACGGGATACATACAAAATATGATATATTCTTAATTTTTCGATACAAATTTTAGTTATTTGTAAGTGTAAAAATCCGTAGATTGTGATTTTTTAACTTTCGAATCTCTAATTTGGAAATTCGAAAGAAAATTAGTTTCAAAGGTCTTACATCTGGCCACTGCACTGCAGATTTACTACAAGAATCCTTTCTATCTGGTTCGCTAGCCAGATGCCGAGTTGGGCCTCCTCTTTCAAGGCAGCCTCTGTAGTTCCTTGCTTTCCAGACAAATGTCGATTATATTTACAAAAACAAGTTTATAAGCCTTCAGAAAATTTATGAGGGCTACTTGGATCTATAAAAAGTGCTACCTGGGTACTTGTAGACAAAATTTTAGAAGCTTGACTGGGCCTGAGAATATTTAGAGAATTTCTAATGAATTTGTATCGGTAGGGTTCAATTACCTTAAGGGTGTTCTAAGTGTACACTTGAGTTCAAAATTGCTCTCAAATTACTTAATCTTCAACTCAATTCATAAAATGGACAAAAAAAAATCCCATTGATTATTGGAAAGTTATTATAGAGTGTCACCTATTCACCTTTCGTCACCTATTATAAAACTTGTCACCTATTTCTCCTATCTTGGAAATTCGTCACCTGTTCACCTTTTTTTAGTTGAAAAATTAAATTTTACTCAAAATTGCAACTTACAATGCCTTGGAGTAAATTCGTGTGAGTTGAAATGAGCTGCAATTTTTTTGAGACTGGGAGAAAGCCGGAAAATTAAAGTGAATTTATTTTATGGGCAGGAATTTTTTTAATTTTCATAGTTTCAGTAGAAAAACTTATTAAATCATGACTCCAAGTGGGAGCTTCACAAAAATTCCAATTTCAAATACTTGAATTTTAGAGACTAATTATTATAAAATTATTTCATTTTGAAGGCTTGAATTTGACAACTTCAATTTTTTAAACTCGTATTTTTTATTTATTGAATTCAACACGTTGAAATTTGGAAAATATACCATTTTGAATGTTTATTTTTAGCCAGATAGCAAATTGCTTTTTCACTTTTGTTTGAAATTCAAAATTGTTAGCCTCCTGTTTAGAATATGGTTCAAATTGAAAGGACTCCCAATTCAATATTTTCAATTTGAAATATATACCAAATTGTTAGATATAAAATTTAAATTTCTCAAAGGTATATATTTTAGAAATGACGGCCTTAATAGTTGAAGGATTTTTTATTCATAACATTCAATATTCAATCATTTTAGCTCGAAACGTGATAAATTAGATCATTTCGAATTTAGAGTGTTTGAAATTCAACAATTATTTTTTTAACCTTTCTATGATTTATCACATTTTTTCAAATTCAATAATTTGAAATTTAAGTAGTCAAAATTGGACGGTGTCAAATTGAAAAGCTCAATAATTCATTTCAGAAGAAATTGAGTTTGCAAGATTTTGAAATTGAACCTTGAGGATTCTGCAAATTTATGTATTTCAAATTGAAAGTCTTAATAAGTGTTGAATAATTTCAGATTGAAACATTCAAAATTGCTTGGTTTCAAATTTAAATCATTCCAAGTTGCAGAATTTGAAATTAAAGTCTTTTAAAATTTTGATAAGTATTATTTCCAAACAATGAAAATCGAAAAATTCCAGATTAAAGTTTTCAATATTGAACAATTTGAAATTAGGAGCATTTGAAATTATAGACATGTGAATTTAAACGTTATTGTACGATTTGTATTTGAAATCCTTCATAGTTGAATAATTTTAATTAGTAGATGCTAAAAATTTCATAATTTTACTTTTGTACTTTATAAATTGCACAATTTTAAACTATAGTAGAAAGTAAAATTGAATAATTGTGAATTGAATTCTCCAAAATGATATAATAAAATTTCATTTCAGATTGCAGGGAACAATTTTGAATATAAAGCGTTCAATTTCAAATAATTTTTAGATTCCAAAATTTAAAATGTTTTGCACTAAAAACCGCCTTGTTTGAAATTTAAATTGTTAAGAATTGTACAATTTCCAACTGAAAGTATTATTAGGTTAAATAATCACATGGAAAGCGTTAAAAGTTGATTAGTTTTAGATTCAAAATTTAAAAATGTGTCAATATCCAGTTGAAAGCCTTTAAAGTTAATTATACATGAGTCAATTCCAAATTCAAAGCCTTAACAGTTGAACAGTTTTCAGTGTTTCAATGTTCAATGTTCACTTGGAATTTCATTCTGATCGAGGACCTCGAAATAAAAATTGTTTAATTTTGATGGTCTCTACTTTTAAATTATACGTACAATTTTAAATATTTTTTATTTCTAGGGTCTTTTATTTTTTATTTTCAACTTTAAACGTTTCAAAGTTCAAATGTAAAACTGTTCCGCATTAGATTCATAAATTTAGATATTTTTATTTGAATAGGTACTTCAAATTATAAATTCAGTTTTGAAAGCTTAAATTTTTTAATTTAAATGATTGGGAACATTTTTTCAAACACGGATAATGAGTTGTAATTATTTTTGAGCCTTGAATGGCCACCGGGGCGGCCCTTATTTTTCAAAATCATATTTTTTGTTCTCACCCTCTAGTTTTGTTCGAATGCCAAAAGAAAATGATCTCCTATTTTGAGAGATATCGGTTAAAGACCATAAATTTTCCCACTGATTTGACATGGGAGAAGGCAACTTCTTGCATGTTTATTTGACTTATACAACATTTTTTTCGGTCACCTAGTCGTCACCTATTTAAAAAAAAAAATTCACCTATTCACCGATGACTGTTATTGCAACAAATTTCAACACAAAAACCTAAGCGTAAATAATTTTTAAAAAGTTGAGGTCATGATTGTTTATTTAAATGTAGTTATTTGCATATTTGTATTTTTTTCCGCTTCAGGCGAAAATCATAATTTTCATTGAATTTCAATTTACAAAAGCTCATTCTATTCCATGAATGTTTCTTTACAATTCTATTCATCAAGCTTTTATGGGAAGTATTTTATTTAGAGATTGTGTGTGCAATTATTCTTACTTAGTCATTTTTTGAATAAAAAATTTCCTAAATAATATTTAATAAAAACGTGACGGATAGAATTGTTAAGAACCTTTCAAAGAATAAAATCAGCTTTCATAAAGAGAGCGTCCATTAATTACGTAAGGCTTTTTTGAGGGGGAGGGAGTCAAGAGAATTTTACGAACCCTTACTTCGTGGAGAGAAAACTAAAGCATTTCTTACGAAAGTTTTCTCTTTCTAATTATTATTTTAAAATATGCTTTTAAAATAGTGGCGCAAATGCTTTTGTAAATTTTGTAAATTCCTTATAATTTTTTTAATCATGTGTAAATTCCTTGAAATCCTTTGAATTTCATGGATGTCATTCACAATCTTCCGAAAAACCTTTAGAACGATTGAGCTCTCTGGAGATCTCTTGGAATCCTTTAAAAACTGTGGAAATGTCTTGAAATTCTTTGCGATGCCGTGAAATCTTTTGAAATCCTTGAATACACCTGAAATCTTGAAAATCCCATTAAAATCCTTCATAACACTTTAAAATACTGAGAAATCCCTTAAAATCTTTGAAAATCAGTTAAAATCGAAATATTTTAAAATATTACAAGATCTCTCGAAATCTTTGAAATCCCTTTAAAGTTCATCGAAATTTTTCAAATCATCATTTAAAATCCATGGATATACATTGGAATCTTTTGAAATCTCTTGAAATCTTTTGAAATCCCGTAAAATCACCGGAACCGCTTCAAATCTCTTTAAATCTCTTAAAATCCTTTGACATATTTGCAAATCTTTTGAAATCTTATGAAATTCCTTTAAATCCTTTCAAATCTACGAAATCCAATCAAAATCCCCTGACATTTTTCAAAATTCATGAAAATACTTCAGTATCTCTTGATATCCTATAAAATTCTTTGAAATCCCGTGACTTCTTTTGAAATCTTTCGAAGTCTCTTGAATTCTCGTAAAATCTCTTGAAGTTTGAATTCACTTCTTAAAGATCCTTAATATCTTGTAAAATCTCTTGAAAAAATTGAGATTCTCTCTGAAATTGTACTAGGTAATTTCTTCGAATTCTCGAAATCTTTTAAAATCACTCAAAGTCTGTGTTTCTTCTCGTAATCTCTTGGAATCGTTTAAAATATCATACTCTCAGACTTTTCTAATTTCTTGACATCTATTGAAATCCTTGAAATCGCTTGCAATGTTCAAAATCCCATATAAATCCCATATAAGATCCCTTGAAATCTCTTTAAAATTCATAGAAATCTTTAAAATCCTTGGGTATCTTTCCGAATCTCTTGAAATTCCTTAAAATATTTTAAAATCTATTGAAATCTTTCAAAAGCCATTAAAATTCCTCGAAATTACCTAAAATCCTTTATAATATTCGGAAATTCTGTTAAATCTTTTAAAATCTTACGACATCATCTTGAAATCTTCTGAAATCTCTTAAAATCCTCTGACATCATCTTTGAAATCTTTTGAAATCTCTTAAAATCCTCTGAAATCCCGTGAAATCACCGAAACCGCTTTAAATCTCTCAAAATCTCTTAAAATCCCTTGAAATCCTTGCAAATCTTTGGAAATCTTATAAAATTCCTTCAAATTCCTTCAAGTCTACGAAATCAAACTAAAATCCCGTGACATCCTTCAAAATTTATGAAAATATTTCGAAATCTCTTAAAATCCCTTCAAATACTTTGTGATCCGCGGAAATCATTCTGAATTCTTTCAAATGCCGAAAAATCCGTCGAAATCCTTCGAAATCTCTCGAAATCCCGTAAAATCTCTTGAAATCTGAATTAACTTCTCCAAGTCCCCTAATATTCTTTAAGATTCCTTGAAAAAATTGAGATTCTTTCTGAAATTGTACTATGTTATTTCTTCGAATTCTGGGAATCTTTTGAAATCACTTAAAATCTGTGAAACCTCTCGTAATCGCTAGTAATATTTTGAAATAACCTAAAACTTTGGAATCCCTTGAAGTCTTTTGAGATCCCTTGCAATGTTTTAAAATTCTTTAAAATCTCATGAAATTTCTAAAAAGCTTTGGAAATTTCGTTGAGTTGTGTAAAATTTTTGTAATTTTTTGAAAACTTTGACCCAGATAGCACAAGAGTTTGCGGCAAGGTTGCCTAAACCTTGCGATGCAAGGTTTGGAAGCTTGCATCGCAAGGTTTGGAAGCTTGCATCGCAAGGTTTAGGCACGCTTTCCGCAAATAAGAAAATGTCCGCCATGTGGCAAACATTGCGAGGCAAGATTGAGGGAACATGCCTGACAATGTTTAACTTGATCCATTGCGCAGTAGTGTTCTATGGCATCTAGAGCTGCGCAGAATTTTTTTTATATTATCCCAAAATGCCGCCTGATGTGTGTAAAAATGTGTAAAATATATTGTACGTACAAAAAAAAATTAAATTGAAACTTTCCGAGCCATTTTCCCGCAATGTTCCCTGTATATTGCAAGCAAGCTTTTATGAAGTTTTCCATTGCAATGTGTCCTCAGTATTGCGTCGCAATGCTACCACCCAGCGGACATTTTCTCACTCGCGGGAAGCTTGCCTGAACATTGCCATGCAAGCTTCCAAACCTTGCATCGCAATATTCAGGTAAACTTGTCGCAAACTCTTGTGCTAATTGAGGTAGTCCTTTGAAATCCCTTAAAACCTTTTGAAATCTCGTTTACAGTAGAAATAATTAATGTATTGTTGATGTATTGATTAAAAATATAAAATCTTACGTAAGAAGGGAAAGGCTGGTCACAAAAATCGTACGAATCCTTACAATTAGAGAGAGGGGGTATAAAATTTCAAAAATCATCCTCACGTAATTAATGGACATTCCCGAATAAAAATTTAATAAAAATACGACTTTTGATTAAAACGGAAGAAAAAACAGAAATATGTAAATAACTGCATCTAAATAAACAATACTTCAACTTTTTATTATTACTCACGCTTAGGTTTATCTTCTAAAATTTTTTGCAATAATCAATGGGCCTTTTTTCTCAATTTTATAAATCAAGTTAAAGATTAATTAATTTTGAACTTGACTGTACAGCTAGAACTCCCCACTTGACTTTTCCACCATTCACTTTCCTCAGGAGCGTACTCCAGGGTACTCGCATCTGAAAATAATCGATAATATAATTCTTCTTGAAAAACAAAACTTTGCAAAAAGTTAAGAACTGCATTGTCTAGTTTTCAACTTTTAAATTTAGTTGCCCATTGTTGACAATGTTTTGATACCTTGGAACTTGTTATGGTGTTCTCGTGAATTATCTTTTTCATATTCGGAGTATCTTGTGTAAGCTAATCATTAAACTGGACTCATATTTTGTCTGCTTCGAAATGAGCTGTAAATCAAAACAAAAACTTTTTACTTTTTTTTATACCGATTTTAAAAGAACCGGAAAATACATATTTCGTTATTTTGAGGTATGAAGTGAATTTTTGTTTGTAGAGAAACTTTAGGGAAGTGCTTTCGACCCTGATTCAAATTCTATAAATAAAAAAGTGACAGCCGCATTTCCCCCCATTTAAAATATTTAAATTGCTATTTTTATCGTTAATAGGATCTCTACTAAAGAATCATTGAACCTTTGGCCTTCACTTCTTCCCTTCTTCTTCTCCACCTGCTTCTACTTCGCCTTCTTCAACGTCATTATCTTTTTTATGTGACTTCTCGAAATATCCCCACAAAGTGTTCGAGCGCGGTTTTAAACTTCATGAAGTGTTGACTTATGGCAAGTTCATATAGTAAGTAAAGGTGTCAAGTTGTTAGGAAACATTTAAAAAGAAAATAATATTATACATGGAGGTTTAATTAGTTTTTGATTACAAGATTTCATTGCTATTAGAAATGGGTTAATAAATGAAGTAGAACACAGTGAATTTAAGCTCATTTGAAACTCATTACTTTAGTGATATTGCATGAGGAAGAAACGTCTGTATTCGATGAAGAGTTTCTCAAGACTAAACTCTTAGGACTGAAAGGAAGAATTATAAAAAAACCCAATCAACGTCGTCACCAAAGGATAGTCTTTCTTCGGATGAAACATTGCTTACGTTTATAATAACTCTCTGGCACTCACTATGTCGATTCAGTTTTGATTGAAACCATAAGAGAGAATTTAAAGTTAACTTACGAGATAGAAACCGTACAATCCAACACGTCTCCTCAAAAATTAATCGACAGCTAATTCGTTGAATGTGCTATTAACTGTATAATGAAACTCAAAACTTATCATTTACTCATCATTTACATTTTTTTTTTACATTTCATCCTTATCATTATTTTACAAAAGACAGACCTTGCTCGCGCTTTCTCTATATCTCTTGGGCTAGTACAAATGGTTCATTATCCGTCGCATAGGGTTGGGAAAACCGAGAAGAACCCAACCAGACCATTAAAGATTTAAACATTTCAAATGTTTATTACATAGTAGTTCAATCATTCCAGGCCCATTCCTGTTCTGAACTCCAGGAATTTTTCTGCTGGCATTGGCTTTTTCAGTGCGTCTGCCAGTTGGCTACCTGTAGGAATAAATTTCAGTTTTATTACATTTTTCTCTACTTGTTCTCCCGAGACATGATACTTTATATCAATATGCTTTGATCGTATGTGACTGCTTGGATTATTTGCGATATTGATGCAGCCTGTATTGTCTTCGTAAATTATAATTGGATCTGAAATATTTTTATTAATGCTCATTGTTAATGATTTTAACCAGAGTGCTTCTTATACAGCCTCATACAGAACCATATATCCTGCCTCTGGAGAAGAGCTTGTTACCGATGCTTGTTTCTTCGTATTCCAACTGATCGTGTAGCGTTCATACAACTTGAACAAATAACCCGTTGTGCTCTTTCGATCTGTTCCTTCACCGCCACCCCAATCGGAATCAACAGAACCACTCAAGAGGTCTTCAAAGTCATTCTTTACATAAACCAGTTAAATATCAGCTGTACCTTTAACATATCTTAGAACCCTTTTTAGATTTTGCCAAAGTTCCTTAATATTTTTATTTGCATATCGACTCAAGATATTTACTGCTGCACTTAAATCGGGTCTGGTACAAATCATTATATACTTCGAAGATCCAATTAAGTTTCGACAGAGTGCTTCGTATTTTCCATCAGAACTCCAAGCTACATGATCTGATTCACTTGGGAGAGGTGTATTTACAGATTTGCAATTGCACATATTAAACTTGTTTAATAAAACTGTTTTTTTTTACTAAAACTGTTTTAATATATGCACTTTGGTCCAACATTAATTTTCCATTGATTCTTTCGACTTTAATTCCCAAAAATAATCTAATATCACCCAAATCTGTCATTCGAAATTTGTTCATCAAGTAATTTTTGAAAGTTTTCATCGTTTCATCATTAGCAGTCGCAATCACGAGATCATCTACGTAAAATACCACATATATATTTTCCGTTATTTTTCCTTCATCAAGAATATAAATGCAACAATCAACTGATGAATTTCGGAAGCCTTTTTCTATGAGAGCTTTTTCAAACATTTCGAACCAACATCACGCAGCTTGTTTCAGACTGTACAAAGTTTTATTTGATTTGCAAATCTGATTGTCATTACTTTCAACATTTTCCGGAACTTACGTATAAATTTCCTCTTTCAATACGCCATTTAAAAATGCCGTTTTCACATCCATGTGATAAACTGACGAATTATTTTGGTTCGCATATGCAACTATAAATCTAAAACTCGAAATTCTCGTAACTGGTGCAAATGTCTCATCGTAATCTACTAAATACTTTCGACTAAAACCTCGAGCCAATAAATGAGCTTTGTATTTCTGTGGATTCCCAAATCCATCGTTTTTGATCGTAAATACCCATTTACAGTCTACAATGTTTTTTTTCTCTTGGCTTCGTTACTAGTGTCCAAGTTTTATTTATCATGAGTGAATTTATTTCTTGTTGAATGGCTCTCTCCCATTGAACTCTGTCGTCCCTTGTTTTTATTTCCCCGAACGAGGTGGGTATTTTATAAACAACTGACTGAGCGCACAAGAGATAATCATTGTATACAGTATTTTCATCGTAAGAAATATGAGGGTGTAGTTTAATCCTATCACTCCTTTTAGTCCCGACTTTATTTTCTGGTAATATTTGACTTTCTATCTCTGTTTCAATTACAGATTTACTATTTTCGCGATTTTGGATTACTTTTTTATCCACCGGCTCCAGTGTATCTGATTTACCACTTTCATCAGATTTACAAGCCTCAAGACCATCTGATTTCTCAACATCAGATATACTACTTTGCATTTCTACTGATTTTGACAATACGTAAGATGCATCAGTTTGACAACAGACTTTTTAATTTACCTTTTTCTTCACTGGCCGAGATTTCAAGTAACTTACCTCATCTACAATTACTTCCCTTACAAGCACAAAGTTATTATCTTCTACATCCCAAACTTTATACCCATTCGGTTCAAAACCAACTAATATTCCTTTCCAAGATTTTGCTCCGAATTTTCTTCTCCTGGTTTTATTATAAATGTAAACTGTCGAACCGAAAACCTTTAAATATTTTAGTTGTGACTTTTTATTATGCCACAATTCAAATGGGGTTTTATCTACTTTTAGAACTTTTGTGAGAGTTAAGTTAATTAAATAGGTAGCAGTAAAAAACGCTCCTCCCAAAACTCTCTTTCTAAACCTGCACCGTTTATCATTGCGCGTGCTCTTTTAGTTCTCGTTCGGTTCATTCTTTCCACCACACCATTTAACTGAGGAGCTCGCAGAACAGTGAAATGATAAGTAATTCCCTTTTGTACGCAATAGTTTTTCATCTCATTCGATAAATATTCTCTATCGTCATCGCAATAAAAATTCAAAATTTTTAAATTAAAATGAGCCTCACTTTTTGCCGCACAAATTTTTTGAAAACTGAGAAAACTCCGGACTTATTAGAAATTAAATACGTTACAACGTAGTGAGTGAATTTATCGATAATTGATACGTAATAGTTCTTGCCGTTAATTGTAGAAGGTGTGATTGGATCACACACGCCTGCATGAACTATAAACAATGGTCTTTTTACGTGACTCTTATCTTTTACTTTCTTGAATCCTAACCGAGCTTGTTTACCAGTAATACACGCTTCACATAATTCATCAGTTGGAGTCACTTTTTCGAGATGATCTGAATCTACGATCATTTGTTTATTTTTCAATTGTAAAATTTTTGCCTTACCCATGTGGCCTCAACGCTGGTACCACAAATCATAATTATTGCCTATTACGTTATATATTTGAGAATTATTATTGAAATTTACCCTTTTCGTAACTTAAAAATTAATAGCTACTAAATTATTTGAGGGTTCACCATACATTACCGTAACACCTTTTTTGTTTATGCTTACTCCACCTTTCTCATCGAAGATGATACTCATCCCCTTCTGTTGCATTTTTCTAACTGAAAGCAAATTATATGGAACCTCCGGGATGTAGAAGACGTTTTCAGGAGTACATTCAACTCCCATATTTCTCGTCACGTGGATTTTTCCTTTCTTTTTTGCTGTAATAAACTGTTTATTTTGAGCTATGAAGATTTTTTTCGGTGCATTTGATGCTCCAGAGTCCAAATAGAAACATCAACTTGTCA
>JAUMHM010086237.1:0-11084 GCA_032362435.1 Melikaiella ostensackeni
TCCAACTTCAAGATGAAAGGAAACCCCCAAGAATGTCTGTGTATCAACTGATTTTCCGTAAATTTCATCTAACTTCCAGTAAAGTCTACTGAATTCAGATTTGTCCACCAATTTCTAGATTTTACTGAAAGTTAGATGAAATGTACAAAAAATCAGTTGATTCAACTAAACTTCTTCTAAAATCTACTAAAATGCCTCGATGGCCATGTTTGTACCGAACATCCTGTTACGGATCTTATTCTGCGTGCAGTATTAATATTAGATTTTATAGTATGGGTAAAAATAGAAACCGATAAATGTAAATCTTTTATGACCAAATGTGAAGTAGCGTAATGCATTGAAGTCGATAAATCCTTTACGATGCGGTTAATGGACGATAAATGTGATCTGGATGAGTATAGGTAGAAAAGGGAAACAGGTCACTGGAGGTGAAGATGCTTCTCGACTCAAATGTAACAAGATAAACCGAAAATCCTGAAAAAACTTCCAACCAAACATTCAGGTAACTTTAAGTTTGCATCAAAAGCGAGATCAAAATTCACCAGAAAGTAAATTTAGTGATTCATTCAAAATCTATTGAATGCCCCCAAAAAAATAATGATTAATATTAATTATCCTTTTTCTGGAAAGAGGCAACACCATAAAAGATCTGAAAAAATAAAACCATATTTTTGGGCTGGGTTGATTCATGGTATCCATTACAACTGACACCTGGTCTGATGAAAAATAATGACGTTTTCAAATGAATTTATGGGAATTCTCCTATCCCGCGTAGCTTTTTTCGCGAGATAAATCCAACTGTCGAAATAAGAGTATTTTAAGCACATTGCGATAAAAGGAGAAATACTATCTGAAATCGTGAACAGGGCGAGGTAATAATTGAAGAAGTTGCCTTGAAACAAGGAACTCGCGTGACTCTTCAACTGTTTCCTTTCTTTCGGAAGAAAGTGCTTAAAGTTGAGCACGTGTATCTGATAAAGAAGACAGCTACGAAATTATTTTAAATTCACCAATAGACATAAAAAGTAGAAAATTCTATCAGATAAAATCGTAAACTTCCTTGTCTTTAAGATCCACAATTGCATTCATGAATTCACAATGTAAAAATTCGGGTCAAGGGTTCTACTCTGAAACAAAAATTGTCTAAATTAAATTAGCAAATCGAACAACCGGATTTAGCAACTGACCCGCTCTTTCCAAGCTAAAAGAAGCGTTTCTTCGATTTTACTCTAGCTATTTTAACCCTTTACAAATCCTAATTTGTTCTGGATATTCAAATCTTCAATTGCAAACCGAAAGCTACCTTTTCCTTATATCAATTTCTTCGTTATTTTGTTTATACTCGTTCCTTTTTACGGGTTTGAAAGCCTTCACAGAACCATTACCATTAACCATATCGTCTTAACCACAATTCTTACTTTGCTCACACATTCCCATCTCTTTCTCACCTGCAGCTCGTTTCTTACTCCTGCTTCGAACCAAAATCCTAAGTAGCAAAACTCCTCCACCAACTTCACCACTTCGCTCTTTATCTTCCATTTGTATTCTACTCCACCCTTTCTATTTCTAAAACACATCATCTTAGTCTTACTCAAATTCACTCTCAAATCGTTTTCCCTCACATACTCTTCGAACACTCTCATCATCAGATTCATCCCTCTTTCATTATCCGCTACTAGAACTACATCGTCTGCGTATGCTAATGAATACAGTTTGCCTGTTCCCAATATTGTCCCCCATTTTCCTTCCCTTCGCATCTTTTCCTCCAAGTCTGCCAATAAGTCTTAATCTTATATTATCTTATATAAATTTCATACAATTTACTTCTTTTTAAATTAAAAACTATTATAACTATCTGTGCATCAGAAAATAAAACTTGCGATGATCGGGAGATGAAAATTTATATGGAGGAGAGGATAGTGGTCGTAAAAAAGGTTGGACGTGATCGGAGCTTCGACCATGAATCCTAGAGATTCTCTAAACCAGAAGTGAGATCGTTCAGCCAAGAACTCATCTTGATTTCACTGCTTGTGCTTCGAATTGATGGTTGTCAACGTTATGTTATGCTTTGCCCAACGAACCAACGCGTGCTGATACGAAGTAGCATAATAATTTATGCCCACATTAAACGAACATGTACGTTACGCCTCATCCAATTCTCCAGGCAATAATTTTCAGCCAAAGCATACATTCACACTAATTTATCCAATTAAAAATATAAATAACGTTTCCCAATTAGTTACCCATTTTCGGTAATAAAGATAAATCCAGTCTTCCTATTGTAAAACATTTTCAAATTCAAGACCAAAACAATAAACCTATAAAAAATTAGTTCATAAGATCCAAATTGTGGGAACTTCCAACGGAAAAAATTTTTATTTGAAATGTTTCCCGAATCATCTTAAGTATTTTCTAATTTTTCTCAACCACTAGTTAGGGTGCGTCCATTATTTCTGTTAGGCTTTTTTTGGGGGGGGGGCTGGAAAATCTTACGAATTCTTACTTGAGCGGGGGGAGTCAAAAGCCTTTCTTACGTAAGTTTTCCATTTGTAATTATTTTTTTTTACATGCTAATAGAAACCAATATTGTCTGCTAAAAATACTTCTTATACTATCACACATATTATATTATTATTAGTTTTGACATCCCTTCAAGACGATTGAGCTCCCTGGAATTCCCTTGAAATCTCAAAAAAAAAAAATTAAAATCCTTGAAAATCCGTGAAATATTTCGGAATATTATGATATCCCTTGAAATCTTTGAAATCCCTTGAAAATTCGTTGAAATCTGCCATTGAAATTCCTCGAAATCCCTTAAAATCCTTTATGAAATTCAGATATCCTTTGAAATTTCATTAAGTGTTTTGAAATCTTATAAAATCCTTCAAAATCCGTGGATATACTTTGGAATCCTATGAAATTTCTTACAATCGCTTGAAATTCTTTAAATTCCATGGGTATCGTGCATAATCTCTTGAAATTTCTCTAAAACGATTGAGCTCCCTGGAAGTCCCTTAAGATCCAAAAAAAAACGGTTAAAATCCTTGAAATTCCGTGAAATAATAAAGAATATTACTGTTAAGTCTCGCATTTGTTCTAATGTGAAAGTTCTTTGGGGTTTAAGACAATTTACCCAATTTGATCTAAATAAAATAAACACACAACTTGTAACACTGTAATTCTATATTTAAGGTAAGAAAAAACAGTTTAATAATTACAAATGTAAAATGTGAATATACAAAACGATTTGAGAACCAAGTTCGGTAGAAACGTATAGGCGACACGAAAATTATAAGTCCAATAAGTGCAATGAATTACAAGACGAACGAAGGAGCTTGTTTTTCTACCGAGTGACAAATTGTATCTAACGAAAGGTAACACCTGGAGAATAACTGAGGTATAAGCTTAAGGGAGTACATTTTAAAATTGGAAGAGAGGGAAATATTTGAGTAGGAGGAGGGAGGAGGACAGGCCCCTTTGTTACGGATGGGTCAGAGTAAGTAGGTAAAGAGACCCCAAGCGAACTTTGGGGAGTTTGGCCTGGTTTCTAATCTTAGGAATTAGCTGACCCTCAAATAAAACGATTGAGGGGATGAACATCAAAATTTAGAAGTAAACCGTAATAAAGGACTTAAACCTCAAGAGATCAAAGCTAGGATATACAAACAGATTAGAAATTTCAATTCAAAACTGACCATTTTTAAAAACAGATGTTTGAAACTATAATGACAAACTACCTAAAACGTGCCGAAAGTAAAGGTAAAGCACGTCCTTAACACAAAAAAGGGAATTACTATATTGTTATAAGCCTTATACTAAAATTTCTAACGAGAAGACCTGAGTAAAATTGGAAAGTAAAATAATAGCCTAGGATTAAAAAGGAGAGAAAAGCAGTATCATACAATAAGATATGAAGATACAATAAAAGCATGAAGACGGTATGGAAAGAGAAGGTTTCTCTTAATTTTCTTCTGCGTTGGTGTGTGCTAGAGACTCAATAGGAAGAGGAAAGAGCTTTTTAATTCCGCGCTTATACTCTCCCTTAATGGTCTGAACAGTAGCTGTCCTGATGATTCCATCTTCACCAGGGTGAACTGCGATGACTCGGCCTACTGGCCATTGTAGTGGATGTGTAGTTTCGTCTTCCTTGATCATTACCATCGATCGAAAATTGATGCAATGGTTGGAGTTTAAAGGTCATTCGCTGCGAACGATCAGCTGATTCAAGTATTCCTTGTGCCATCTTTTCCAAAAATGCCCCCGCATTTTTTGAGCATGATCCCAAGCTGATGGGAGATTGGAAGGTGTGTCCGTGAAATCCACCTGAGGAAGGCTTGTTAGTGGACCGCCAATTAGGATGTGACCAGCAGTCAAAGGACGAAGGTCATGTGGATCGGTAGAGATAGTGGAGATGGGACGAGAATTTAAAATGGCTTTGATTTCGATTATGAAAGTTTCAAGTTGCTCATGCGTTAACAAAGTGTCTCCTACCGTGCGTATGAGATGGTGCTTAAATGATTTTACTGCAGCTTCCCATAGACCGCCAAAGTGTGGCGCGCCGGGAGGTTTGAAATGCCAAGTGATTCTCCTATTCATTAAAAATTGTTGCATGTTTTTGTTATGCTCAGACGAAAGAAGCAATTGATAAAGCTCAATAAGCTCGCAATTAGCGCCAACTAAATTCTTTTCATTATCTGAGTATTTGATAGTAGTTTGATACGGAAACATCGAACACACTGATGAATTACTTTACGTGTTGTATTGCGACAGTCTAAAGGCCAAATTCGTTCGCGAACCGAATATAAGGTTGCTTGAGCGCCGACATCTTAAATGCTCCTCCAAGTCTTAAATGCTCCTCGTAAATAATGAGCCGCGTAATATGGTGATTTGAAGGCAACAAGATTGGGTGTTTTTGTTCATAGGGCAATTCCGATTGAATAAGTCTACCACCCACCCTGAAAATTCCTTCATCGTCGACAAAGGGGTTCAAGGGAATCAAGCGACTGCGATTATCATTCTTTCATCATTTCTTAAATGACTGATTTCCTTCGAAAATTCAGCTGATTGCGTTAGTCGCATTATACATTGAGTGGAAGCGTCGAGTTCTGCTTTCAAGAGAGGGCCGATATATTTATTGGTTTTATTTCTTGTATTATGTGAGAACTGAAGAAGATAAGCGATGTGTCGCTGAAGTTCGGTCATGGAACTAAATTTTACTAGAAGATTTTTTCGACCTTGCACCACTTCCACATGAATTGGCGCTGCGATAAAGGAACGTTTGGGTGGTGCTTGGTTTATTCGCACCTCTTCGGGCCATTGTGTTTCCTCCTGCGAAAGCCAGCGAGGACCGTTTTTCCAAATTCGAGCTTCTAGAAATTCTTGGGGCACTAGGCCGCGCGACACTAAATCTGCAGGATCGTCTTGAAAAGGGACATTCCTGCACTCGCAAGATGGTGTAAGCCTTTGAATCTCTGTGATTTTACTAGCGATAAATGTAGGCTGCGTGTGAGGTTCAGTTTTTATCCACTGAAGAGCTATGGTGGAATCTGACCAAAGATAAATTTTATTGAGGGCAATTTGAAGCACTTCCCGGGTAGTTGCTACTAATTGTGCGAGCAACAGAGCTGCACACAATTCTAATCGCGGTAGAGCCATTGCATTGCTGCTAATGGGTGCGACTCTTGATTTCGAGCAAAACAAAGAAGAATGATGTTTACCATAAACATCGGTGGAGCGCAAGTGAATGCAAGCACCATATGCTTTTTCACTTGCTTCAGAAAAACCATGCATTTCTATTTCCTTAAAATCAGACGCAAGTATAAAGCGGGGAATACCAATATTGCTTAGAAGAGGCAATTGTTCTTTGTATTCCGTCCACATGGTATGAATACTAAGAGGGACCGAACTATCCCATGCGACTCCAGCTTTCTACAAAAGTTGAATGATAATTTTTGCTTTGACTATAACAGGCCCTAATAAGCCTGGCGCATCGAATAATTTTGTTACTTGAGAAAGAATGGAGCGTTTTAAAACTTGTTTTGAAAAGTCGGACAAGTTTATTGGACAAAAAATAAGAAGATGCATATTCTTGTTGTGATCGATATTTTTGTCGAAAATGCAATGAAAGTTTCCTTTCGGACGAATTTAGATTTTTTCCTATTTGCTCTTGTTGATGACACTCAGTGTCTTCAGAGAGCGCGCGTTTTTGTAGAAAAGCTACCAGCTCAGCATGAGTAGGATTTTCAATTTCATTGCCAAGTAACTCCCACGCGACACTATAATTTTCTGATGATAATTCAATGGCGTTTATGATTTCCGCCGCCTCACCCTTTAAACAACCCTTTAAATGACACAATTTTTCAATATCTGTGATAGTTTTATTATCAGCGAAAAGAGATTTGAATAAATCACGAAATCCTAGCCACGTTTCATAGCTTCTACTGAATGTCGGTATGTTTAATGGTGGGAGTTTTCCCCTAGAAGCTCGAGTATTGCTTCCGTTTTCGAGAGATAAAATTTCTACATTATCTAAAGATTATGTTGAAGCTAATGACTCTGTATTCGCGGTCACGGATTTGAGTAGGAGAGCAGAATTACTATAACACGTGAAATAAGTTTGATCAAATTGTGTTCTGATATTTCCATAGTCGGTTTCTTCATCAAGTAACTCTAACTCGAGTACGCATTTATTAAAATTTTCGCGTTCTGAGGCTGCTTCATCTCGCCTCATTTCTAGACAGAAAAATCTGTTTCTGTCACCAAATTGCGCAGATATGTTTCAAAATTTGCTTTCACGCGTTGTGAGTTGCTAAGTTCAGCTTTAAAGCTTTTGAATTTTGCTTCTTTTGTCGCTATTTGAAGGTTCAACAATTCGTGAACTATGAGCGACAAAGAAAACGACAATGAAAACCGATAATTTTTAAATGAAGGATAGGTATGAAGGAATAATTGGCGATACAAATAACTTTCTCACCTTTGAGATGTACTCTGGACCAGTGAAGACTGCTGTTGCTGATCCTCGAAGTTGTCTGAAGAAGTTTCATTCAGTCCGAATATTCGCAAAATTAGTTTATGCAATGGTGGCTGCAAAATGCTGGACTAGTTTCCTCTGCTTGAAGGAGCCCTGGACCTCGATATTCCATTTGATTGATGGAGTTGTAGGAGATTTTGACACAAATCTCATATAGATGCACTATTCTCTTGTGATTATTTTGGTAATATTCACGAGACAACGAGAGTTCAAAATGTTCAACTGATTTTGAATGCTACACACACTGCACTGTGATATCAGCGTTTCCAATGCTGTTGTTTTTTCAACACTTTGACACGATGTAGTTCAATTGTTTCTACACACGCGATAATCCATATGTATATATCCGGCTCGAAGGACCAATGTTTAATCTCGCATTTATTTTAATGTGAGAGTTCTTTGGGGTTTAAGACAATTTACCCGATTTGATCTCAATAAAATAAACACACAACTTGTAACACTGTAATTCTACATTTGAGGTAAGAGAAAACAGTTTAGTAATTACAAATGTAAAACGTGAATATACAAAGAAATTTGAGAAACAAGTTCGGTAGAAACGTATAGGCGACACGAAAATTACAAGTCCAATAAGTTCAATGAATTGCGAGACGAACGAAGGAGCTTGTTTTTCTACCGAGTGACAAATTGTATCTGACGCAAGGTAACACTTAGAGAATACACTAAGGTACAAGCTTAGGGGGGTACATTTTGAAATCAGAAGAGAGGGAAATATTTGAGTAGGAGGAGGGAGGAGGACAGGCCCCTTTGGTAAGGATGGGTCAGAGTAAGTAGGTAAAGAGACCCCAAGCGAACTTTGGGGAGTTTGGCCTGGTTTCTAATCTTAGGAATTAGCTGACCCTCAAATAAAACGATTAAGGGGATGAACATAAAAATTTAGGAGTAGACCGTGATGAAGGACTTCAACCTTGAGAGATTAAAGCTAGGATATACAAACCGATTAGATATTTTAATTCACAACTGACCATTTCACTTCTAAAATTCTATAATTAATTCATAAAGTTAATTTAATCTATGAAAGTCACTGACCTAAAAAACGTTACTTTATCCGCAGATAATTAATGAAAATATGCACATAATTTTCGTGTAAGTAAAGTGCTAATAAATCGTGGGTGGATGTCGGCTTAAATCTGACAGTATTTTTAGTAAGTGTTTTCTTCAGCGAACGAAAAGATGTATCGACTTTATCCATTCGTCAACCTACGCTCGAGTGCGACTAAATTATCATGATGAATTATCATACATTGTCATTTTATGTGACTCTTTAACTTGCATTTCCGGCCCTTCTCACGTTTCCAATTTTCGTAAAATATGTTATGCGCGACACCTTATCGTGAAATTTGCATAATTTCAGAGAAACAAAAGCGACTATTTTAAAAACAAGCACTTTTTGAAGAACAGAATGTAATATATCTTGACGAAAATCAACTATAAGTGGTTATTAATAAATAGAGGTACAGTAAATAATAAATGCTCAAAACTTCAAGATTTACAAAATTAATCACCCAAAATATTCAATCCTCAATATTTTTATACTTCGGTTCTGGATACCACAAAAAGGTTTTCTGGAATAATCTTTCATATCCTAGGAGTGAAAACTAAAAAAATATATTTCTAATGGTGTGATATTTAAATATTCACTTTTTGAAGTATATCTATCAACAAGGAATTCTAGTCTATAGTAAATGAAACAATAGTAGAGAAATCGGTGAAAACAAAATTTATAATTGCTATATAATTATTATATAAAAATATATTATAATATGAATACATACTTTCTTATTTTTTCCTTCATTTTTGTCTTCTCTATTCATAATGTGTCCCCTTAGGGCTTACATGACTTTCATTTCTTGCAATGTTACCACCCTATACATATTTTATATTATCTTTTCCTTACTATTTACCACTATTTAGATGTTACATTTTTTCATATTTTATATCTCTGGTACTACATAAATTTTTATTTCCAGATTCTTACTTCTATTTTTTATGATAACTGTGTAGAAAAAGCCCCATTTAGCCATCTTCGGACTGTTGGCGCCCCATCAGGGCCCATGTGGAAAATCCATAGGGGAGAAACCACGAAAGCTCCCGCAGGGCACTCAGCTCGTTTGTTCATTTTCTTTCATGTTTGATCAGTTCAGACTTACAAAAAACGCATTTTTTTCCAAAATTTGATGACATTTTTTCGGAACCTGGACTTCGAAATCTCAGATATTCCATAAGGGCCCCCGCAGGGCACCCTGCTTGTTTTCCCTTACGGTTGATCGATTAGGATTTCTAATTCCAAAGGTTTTATATTTTTTGACTCTACAAATTTTGATGTTTTATTAGTTCAGACTTAGAAAAAAAGAATTTTTATTACAAATTTGATGAAATTTCTTAGAAACTGAATTTTGAAATCCCAGAGATTCCATGAAGGCCCCCGCTGGGAGCCCTGCTTATTGCCTTCATATATCCGTTTGAAAAATCAAACGATTTTCTTATTGTAATAAATTATCCTATGTGTGAATTAGTAAAAATATCTCATTCAAATGTGCAGTTATTGAAAATGAAGATAATTCCAACAAATTTTGAAGCACGTCTGGTGTGCCTGCCTGAAAAAAGTTATAAACAATGTGTTATGTTGGTCAAAAGGATAAACGGACGTCTGATAAGATGCTGGTCGATGTTCAAGTCACAGTCGAGGCGCTCATGGATTTTTTTTTATTTTGAAATTTGTGACCATCCATGAGGGCCTCTTACAAAATTCGAATGATTAAAAAAAAAAAAAGGGAAATGTAATACTCTACGACAAAATGCTCATTAAAACTTGCCTGCGGTCATAACCATATACGTGCCATGAAAAATTTACATTTTCTAAATTGATTTTTTAGACTTTAATTAACATAAAATATATCAGTGAAACAGCAGAAACATATTACGTGACAAATATGACAAATTAATTTTCTAAAATCCTTAATATATAATAATTTTGTATTTCTCATCATAATTTCTACAAACTTTCAAAAAAATTCTTTTGCCGGAAAATCGTCGGGAAACTAATAGATGATTTTTCAAGGAAAACAATTTGTTTTGAAATTGTTTAAACAACTTTTTTCAAATTTGTTTAAAAATGAGAGATATTTGAAAAACTAAGCGCTATTCGATTCTGCTAAAAAAAATTGCATAAAGTCTATGTGTTTTACAACTTTTTAATGGTCCCAATTATTGATGTAGCATAAATAAACAATTAAATAGTATAGAATTTATATTCATACTATAGTTCAATACATGAGCTTGATGTTTTTTTTCTGCAGAATCGAATGGCGCCATAAGTTTTTCCGTATCTCGCATATTTAAACAAATTGTTTTGAGCAATTTGAAAACAAAATTCTTCTCCACAATATGCAACGAAATTTCCGAAAATTTTCAGCCAATAAAACGTGTTTTGAAAAAAGTGGCACTCACATGGCTATAATACCGTGATACCCTTCATCATGTTTTTTTTGGATTAAGACCAAAGCAGTCTTGCGTGTGAAGTAAAAGTTACTTAAAACAATAAAACCTTTTTATTCTGTCAAATTTTGTCGTGATTTTCGGCAATAATGATGAGAAGGACATTTTAAAAAGAGCGAAAGTTTTATGTTGGCAAGGAAATTTATTTTCCACAAAATCCTAATGCGTGCTTCCGAGCTTGATTCTTAAAAATGCTCCCTTGATTCTGAATAAAATAAAAAAAAATTTGAATAATCGAAACCTAGGTTTGAGCGATTATTTTTAAAATTATATTCATAGAAATGTAATGCACTATGTGCTCGATAACACGTTCCGGCTTAAACTATATTTTATTAGCCCCCGTTACTGTGCCGACCAGATCCGAGGATGGCACAGAAACAAGAGATGAGTGTACCAAAAAAAAAGAGGGAGGAAAAGTAGAGAGCCAACAAAGACCAACTTCACACTTTTACCTTTTTCCATCTTTTTTATACTACTGGGGACCAACATATTTCGAAGCCAATTTAGACTTCCTCATCAGGGGTAATTTATAGGATAA
>JAUMHM010086238.1:0-11083 GCA_032362435.1 Melikaiella ostensackeni
TGTTTTGAAATTTATAACTGAGATTTTCACCTCAAAGTTATAAAAAGTTCGGGTGTTGTTAAAAAATCGAAAATATAAAAAATAAGTCATTTAATTAGGTTCGTTAGAAGCGCTAAAGACTCATGAGTATTTTTATGCAAAATCCTACACGAGCCAATAATTATTAACGGAATGACGGCAGTTTCAAAATTATTTGTCTAATTAACTCGGCCGGTAACAACGCCTTATCCCCTCTCTTGCTTACTAGGCTGGCTGAGTCCACGCGCTAAGGTCGTTGTGCAATCCGACGCTCAATTTCCTTCATTAGAACCATTTTTTAACTTCTAATTCCAATGTTTCATAATAACTGGCACAATTGACTAAGAATGATGAAATAAACAATGCACGTTTCATTAAGTCTGACTGTGTTTTGTTTAATACAAGAATCCACTAAAAAAACAAATGAAAGTAACACCTCCATCGCACTAAGCCTGATTGTGTTTTGTTTTTAAAAATACTGAGACTTTAGATAGACTTAATATAGTTATATAAAGATTGTTGAAAACTCACGTAATTTAAAAAATCAAACAGGTTGAGAAAGAGAATAATTTTAAAGTTCAAATAATTACAATATGAACGAATTTTCTCATGGAATTGTGGGAGAAAGCATTGAAATTTTCGAACGAAAATTATGTTATAAAGGATGAAAGAATTTATTTTCAAGATGATGAATATTTAAAAGTTTTGCTTAAAGTTTCAGTATTTGTAGAAGATAAATAATTGTTATCATTATCACAGAAATTTGCGTTTGGCGTGAAAGTTTATTATAATGAAAAAATAATGTAATAGTTTTTCAATACTTACGTACTATTTCGCTTCTTGATATAATAAGTCATAGAAGAAATCTCTTAACTATGCTGTAAAATGAAAAGTATTTTTGTTTAAGTAGGTAAGTACCTTTATATTTCATTTATTTAGAAATCTACATAAAAGTACTTTTTCAATTTTGAGGACTGTCTTTTCATGTATAAATTATGCATTTATATACACAATTTATTTTAAAACAAGTCAATCCTCTTCAAATTAACTTATTTTTAATTCCTTCTTTCTCAACTATAATTTGGTCCTTCCTCAACGAACTAACGAAGGAGGCAGCGGACCGGCCGAGAGCGGTGATCTGTATTAACATCTGTATGAGGGATCAATCGACGCAGAATTTCATGAGGTTTCCAACGGGTTTCTTATAAAGTGTATCTTGTATTGTTTTTCCATCAAATTTTGCTCCACGTATTTTTTAGGATTAAGGCGAAAAATACGCGACTTATCGAAAAATGTTTCATAACAAATTTGCAGAGCTTTTTTAGGTGAACAATTTTTGTATGTTCATTTCTTTCGTATCTTGTATATTTTGACCGCAAAATGGAATTTTTGATTATTTTTTATTTATTTTTTCAGCGGTTAAAACCAGGACCGTTGGTGAAGGAAGGCTGGTTAAAGAACTCTACCTTTCTTTTTGGACTCTAAAAACATGTGCAAAAGCACACATCTGGAACCGCGGGGAGTAAATAAAATTCGCGATAGTCCGTTTTCACACAAAACTAATAACTTTTTATTATGATGAGAATGTAAAAAACATCTTATTGTAGACTTGCACAAATAAACTTTGGAATAATAATAAATATATTTATAATAAGTGTATGAAGATATTATTGAATCATTCCTAATGTTTACTCACAGCCTTTTTTTAAAATTCATACTCCTTCGGTGCTCTCCAACGAAAAAACCTGTAAGTAATATCTTCCAAAGAGGTTATTTTTCCATGCGCATGTATCGGAAAATAGTATTCATGGCAAATGTCACTTACTACGTCTTTTTGTTGGAGAGGCAGTTCGTTCAACCGGATATGTTCTTTTAATCTCGATTCTAATTACTGGCATATCTCTGTAGCGAAAAAAAAACACTCACGAAATGCTTATTACATTAACACCTGCGTCAAATTTTTCATACAAGGAGAAACTTTGTACTGGAAAAATTGCTAAATTAGGTTACAATCGAGGGACTAAAAAGATAATTCGTATATTTCAATACAGTAGCCGTAAGCTGTACTATTTTTATATGAAATTTTCTCATTGATAATACGAAGTCTTAGTATTTTTTATAGTAAAATTCTAGAAAGGATAAATTAGTAGAGACATAATTAAATTGTATAAAAAGAATAGAAGTGACAAGTACCTAAAATAACATAAAAGACTAAATTTGTGAGAGGAATTGCTATTGTCTGTAGAAATATGAATTGTACTGTGACACTCTATTTTTTGTATTATGGAGTAAGACAAATTCGGAAGATTGCTCTCAAATCTTAGTAAATGACTTAGTGAGTCTAGCGTTGGACCGAGTACAGCCGAGCGTAAACGATGTGAGCCGACCAACGCAGCGGTCGCCGCTGTGTTTACCAGTGTTTACAAATTTGGTGTTTCCGGGAATCCCGGCATCTTCCGAAATTTCTCAGGCTAGTAGTTTTTGTATTGAAATGTGAAGTTCTATGGATATATTTTGGATTACTAACCAGTACTTGTCTCAAAAAAATGTCGGTATCTTTAAAGTACAATTAAATATATTCTTTTAATTTTATAATTGCAGGAATAATTGAAGAAAAAATAATCATAATTTAGAGGTTAGGATTTCAGGCTACGATTTTACAATTTGACGTAAGTAGCAAAATATATTATATTCAACAGAGATAAATAAAACCTTAAAATTTGTTTTTAATTTTTGTTTTTACGTAAATATCAGAAAAGTTATTCAGCTTTTTCTGTGTCCGGGCCAGCCTTTTTTGGCATGCGCTGTTCCTCTGATAAGAATTTTTTCGTAGATTGTTTTCTCAGTTTTTTGTTTTACATTAAATGCGCTAAAGTTAGACAGTGTGTTGTGTCTTCTGTGAAATTCGGGTTCTGGGATTCACACTCTCATGCCACGATACCCTCTAAATTTAATTTTTGGAAAATTCATTCTGATTTTGAAGCGAGAGTTTTTAATAACTGCTTTTCATGTTGAAGTGGCTACTTGTTTGCAAAAATTGTGACCATTTTTGGGTTTATACAGCATTATGAATAACGAAGAGATATGAGGACCCCCCGAAGGACACCTGGTGAGCGATGTAGCTAAATTATCTGTTTGGCTTAGAAGAAGGAAATACATGTAAAATCATACGATTTAGCTTCAAAACGTGCATGTAATGTTTAAAAAAAATGGTTTGAGCCTTTGAATGTTTCTAAAATAAACTGACATTTTGTTTTCAACCTGTTGCAGATTTTGAATGATCCTAACGCGGTTTTCGACCCAATTTTTCCTGAAGAAGGTTTAAACGATACCATTTGCTCGGAAGTGAGTATTTTTATTATAAATTATATAAACAGATTTGAAGATTAAATAGTTACTTATTTTAATAACAGATTTTTACTTTGCACAACCATAAATCTAAAATTTCACTTACTAATTGTTTCTTTTCAACTGACATTACACAGTTTTAGTATAAAAATAAATGATTTTTCTGTCTCCTTGTTTTACTTATATATTCTCTTGTTGCAGAGTTATGAAGGCTTGGATGCGGATATTCTTCTAGCTGAAGTAGTTTGCGATACACCTTTGGAAGTGAGCACTTATAAAATATCACAAATAAATTAATTCGGAATTGTTGAGTTGCTTCTTTTCATGAAAGATTTTTTTCTTTTCAGAACTACGATTCTCCTATCATTCTACCTGCTTCTAATAATGCGACAGCTTCAGTAGTGAGTATTGTTATCTAATCAATTATCGATTGTTTTCAGACTATAGATGTTCACAGTCTAATTTATATGAAATATATTATTAATATTAAATTTATATATTACCTTAGGAAGCTCCAAAGGAACAGAGAAATGAGGAAGCAATTATTGACATCACAAATCAGAATCAGGTAGCACACAATAAACAGAGAAAGAGATTAATTGTGGTGAGCTATTAATTATTGTTAATTATTTTTTGTAAATCTTGTGTGCTAATATCAAAAAAATGATTTCTCAATTGCAGAATTGAGGTTCTCTTTCCAGGAGAAATAGCCAGTACATATTATTCTCCATACCTTCCATCACAACTACGTAAAGGAATATTGAGAAGCCATAATCTTCTGGAGAGTCCTAAACGAAATAATAAAGTGGGAACACCTACTAGTAACGATATCCCAGCCAACGGTAAACTTATTACTTTATATTATTACACACAGATTATAAAAACTTAGGTCAGATTTAAGATTAGGGTAAGTCAAAAATAACATGAAATTGAAAATGAAAAGTTGTTAATGATATTTTTTTCTGTCAATCAACGTAAAATGCTTAATTTGGAAAGTACTTGTAGCACTTTTTTTTGTAGCACAAAGTCGAATGTATAAACCACAGAAAACTCAAATAATGTTTAAAAACTTTGCAAACTATCCTGAATTCTTTTTGAACATGTAGAAACTTTATCGCACTTAAAATTCACTTAAATAAATTTGAAGATCTTAAAAATTGAAATGACAAGGTCCTGAATGAAATGAAAATTTGAAAGTATGTAGTTCTCAGAGATTCGTAGTCTACATAATATGCCCAATTTTTAAAAATCTTATAAGATTCCAATGTTTTTAGTTTCTCTGGAAAAAAATTCACTTTTATTAACCTTAAAAAAATTTATTTATTTTCAAAAGCTTTGCAATCTATCCTATGTTTTTTCTGAGTATGTTGAAACTTTATCACACTCAAAATTGACCTAAAAAATTTAAATATTGTGTCAATTGAAATGAAAACACCTGAATTAATTGTTTCTACTATTAGATAAGTCTTAAATTTTTCAAATGTAAATTTTACGCGCGATAAAGTTTGTACATAGGCTCACTAATATTTTAGGATAGTTTGTATAGCTTTTAAAGATAATTTCTGTATTTTGTGGTTCATAAAAATGACACATTGTCCTAGAAATACTAAAATTATTGAAATATTACAAGATTTCTGAAAATCGGAGGTTACGAAAAAATGTAGTTTGAGCTATTTTCACAAAACTCTGGAAAATCCGATTTTTTTAAACTTATCTCAGCCCCGCGGAACATCACGATATTGATCGATCTGTTTAAAATTTTAGACACAGATTATAAGGGACCCAAAATTGAAAATTGTAAATAGCATACAAAATATTTTTCAAAGTAAAAATTTGTTTTGCAGAAAACCAACATTTAGATTGGCTTGAAAACAATTCAGAAACTTGGGAAGATGTTTGTGAGAAATGGAAAGCAACCTATGAATCAAGAAGAATACTTTATGCAATACAACAAATGACAATCTCAAATTATATTAATAAGTTCCCCTGCTTAAGAGTACAAGGCGCAAAAGAATTGGTAAAATAAATCATTCATCAAGAATTTACTCCATTCAACTTATATCATCCTAATACTATTTATTTTATTAATTTAATATTTAACAGCTCTTATTGGACTTTGAGAGGCCTTACCCGGAGAACAATTCATCCTTATACAGTAGGTGGAATGTAATTAAAGACGTGCTTGTAAAAGAACTACAAGCGTTGAGTAGGATCAAGGGCAAACTTAAAGACCTCCGAGATCAAGCGTTGATTCATTTGTTGCCTACATTGGAAGCAGGTATAAAATAATTAAAACTACAAAAAATATTGAATTTGGCATTCGTAATGTAAAAGTTATTACAAACCTTGTCTTTGTCACTATGAAATTAATTTGAAATTACATGTCTTTCGTATAAAATAATTTTTTTAGAACATCAAGATGGCGCGGTACTTCAGCTGTTGCCATTCTTGATTGACATGGGGCGCCCCGGAAAAAGGAAAGTTAACGAAACTGAAAATGTTGCACCATCAAGTGGTAGAACAAGAATAAATCGTGGCCAAAGACTTGAGACTTTCGTCCAACACGTCGAGGTACGTTTCTAAATAATTAAATATTGAATAATATTTTTACAGTCAGTGTATATTTCATTTTTATAATTACTCTCTTGTGTGTAATTAACAGTTGGCAAGTGACTTGGATGGAAAATAAGAGAATTAAGAGAAAAGCTTTTGAAATCAAAGGACACATTTCAGCCTATGATTTTTGTTATTGGACCTTTGGCGAGAATTCAACAGACAGTAGTTGTTGTAGACGAACAACAATACAGAGTTTGTTCTTGTTTGGAAACTTTAGACTTAGCTTTCAAAAATTTTTTTCGTTTTACAATGCCAATATCCAAAAACATCACTTTCGCTGTGGATGTTTATTCAAATAGCTGGGTTCAATATATCGCTTGCAGGTGATAGACCGAATGCGTCCCTGAAAGTTCTTTTGAGACGGGTAAACCACGCCTTGCCTAAACTGGAAAAAAGGTCTTTATCCTACAATCTTGAAGTGTTTTATATCATTTTCTACATTATTATTTAAATCATTCTACAAAAAATGATAACTTGTCATGCTTGTCAGTGGTCTTTTGCAGATAATCGTTTTTTAATGAGATACGTCAGTCTAACACATTCAGATTTACAAAATTTTCATTGTTCTGAAAAACATTGCCAGAAATCCTTTGATTTGCTGAATTCCTTTCTAAAGCATGGGCGTAAAAAAAATGCACCTGAGACAGGAACGTTATTATCGTATATAAAAAAGGAGTCATCATCTTCACTAATTTTAGAAGACGAAACTTTTGCTTATGAATTTGGTCGAGAAAATGTTCCAGCTTCCTTTAAATTTTGTCTGAAGATTCCTCTGACTCTCAGGCCGATTCAATTTCAGACGATGATTTACACTTGGAGAACGACTGTGAAGCAAATACCTCTAATCTAATTCAAAAAATTCCACAAATGGCAAAGAATATTTTCGAACAAGTGTTACAATTTGCAAGTAAATATTATCAGTGCAAAGATATTTCGAGAAAAAGAGTAACTAGTATAATTTCAGACACTTCAAAGTTATTACTTTCCACTGTAAATGAAGCTGAGAATCAAGTGTAAAGTCGCTTAAAAAATGTAGGTGCTAGTGAAAGTTATGTAGCTGAAATTAAAGATGTTTTCACAAATTTTTTAAACCCGTTTCAAAAAATGCAAACTGAAAAGGAGTGTTTTTCAAAATTTAAAAACTGTGACACATTCATTATTCCCGAGAGTTATAAAATTAGCGAAAGAAAAGAATATAAGTCCAGGCGTACAGGATCTACCTGCAAAAATATAACAGTAGTGGTGCAATTTATTCCAGTCCGAAAAGTATTAAAAAATTTTTTCGAAATGTCAAAAGTTTACAATAAAACAGTAAAATACGTCGATCTTTTGAATTCGCAAAAAACAATAATTTCAAATATCATTCAAAGTCCTCTGTGGAAAAATAAAATAGCTCGACACCTGGGAAAAACTGTTTTTCCACTTTTGATGTATTTTGATGACTACGAAAATAACAATCCTTCAGGTAGTCATAAAGGTATATCAAAATGCGGAGCTGTTTACTTATGTCTTCTATGCTTACCGCCAGAATTTCAATCGAAAATAGAAAACATTTTTTTTTAAATTCTATTTAACAATTTAGATCGTACTGTATTTAAAAACGCAATAATTTTTGAAAAAGCAGTTTAGGAGCTTAAGTTTTTACAAGAAGAGGAAATATTAATAAATTACAATGGTGTTGATAAACGAATTTATTTTGACTTGGCAATCGTTATTGGTGATAATCTTGGTTTGCACTCCATTTTCGGTCTCGTGGAAATTTTCGAGCGAAAAAGTTCTGTCGAATGTGTCTCATTGATAATGAAGATATTGACAAGATATTCAAAGAATGCGACTGCACACTTCGGAACATTTCTAACTACAATAAACTGTTAGGTGAAAACAATACGGTGCAGATGATAATATTAACAAGCCCATTAAAATCTCAGAATCACATTTGGAGAAAAAGGACATCATACTGTCTTTAGCCCAAATGTTGAACTTGGTCAGAAATTTAAATTTAATGATTGGTCTTTTTGCAGATAAAGATGATGACCATTGGCAAATGCTATTAATACTACAAGAGATTTTAGAAGTAGTGATGAGCAAAAAAGTCACTCTTGAAACACCAAAGTTACTGGAAATGAAAATTGCCGATTACATGTCTCTATTATGCGAAAAATATCCAAATAGTTTGAAACCTGAGCACCATTTCCTAGTGCATAACCCGTCTGTAATGCGTCAAGTTGGTCCATTGTGGCAGATTAATTGCATGAAATTCGAACGTAAACATCGAGAAGGAAAAAAAATTTCGCACTCATCAATTTGTCGAGTCAACATTTGTAGAACCATAGCTTTAAAACACCAATTGATATTAAATTATAGATTCCTTAATAAAAATTCTTCATATTCATGTTGCACTTGTGGCCGAATTAGGTCCTCTCCGATACATTCTTTACCAGATGCTGCGAATTTCATTCATTCACTTCCATAGGGAGTAAACAATAAGGTTTCGTTGTAAACTCCATTCAATACCTGGGTAGTAAACTAAAGCGAGACAGTATCATTGTAACTTTCTCAGAACTCGGGCCTCAATTTAACCTCGTCTATTTAATCATACTGATCAGTGATAATGATTTTTTATTTGTCACGCAATTCATGACAGACTGTTTCTTAAATAAACACTTGGGAGCTTATGAAATATATGATACCTCCTACTATAATTTGGAAGTTATCAAAAAAACGGATTTAGATGATGCTGTTGTCACATACGTAAACAAACTTAGCGACGGAATGTATTATATATGTGAAAATTGAATGTAATTTTGGATTATACTTAAGCGTATCACCTAAATTTTGTATTACTTCATAAAATGTGAATACATGCTTTTGTCCAACACCCACGTCGAAAATACCACTTTTTTCAACTAAAAATAGTGGCGAAAACGATCGATTTCTCGATTGATGACGTGAGCGTTGAGAAAAGTAGGCAAAAACCCACTAGTGTGGAAAAGTGATCACGTGATCACGAATGCTCATTCACAATCTACCATTTTCTCCACTCGTAGCACAATGTACTAATATCCTTATGCGATAAACTTCATCTAATCTCACAGCCGAATAATTCTGTTTGGGTGAAAACGATATTCACGTGGTTCAGAACAAAATAGACAAGAGGCGAATGCTTTTGTTTCAAGACCACTTTTTTCTGAATGACTGTATGTGTTAAAAAAACTTGTTTAAACAATTGAAGACCATGTTTTTGAAAAATTCAGTTTTAAATCAATTAATTTTAAGCCAAAGTCTCATCACCAAGGTTACAAAAATTGAGACCTTCCCTGAAGGTATCTTAATTAATGCATTTTATTTTGTTCCAATTCAATCCGCTTGAGATACCTTACTATATCTTTTTAGAATATTAGAATGAATTGGATTTAAACAAAAATTTCACTGTACTTGACTCTGTCCGAGCTTCCGTACTAGCGGCCTGAAAACGAGGTCCTTCATAAGGACCTATGAAAGTTGAAAAAAAATTATAACATCTTTATTATGAACCAAGTCTACATCAGTGAAAAAAAAGGTATGATGTGTCAATAGGAACATAAAAAGCAGAGATTCCGCTTTAGCTGCTTTCCAACTGATTCTTCTACAAACTAACTTCAAAACTAAATTCCAACTAAATTGGTCAACTTACAATTAAAGAAGCGGGGCCTGAATAGTCCAAAGTAGGGGTACACCCGGAAAAAACAGTTAATTTAAGTGTCTGTCTATGACTCTTGGATATAGAGTTTTGTAAAACAATGCATATAGCTTATAAAATTTAAGACGCATAGACGCATTCCAATAAATATTCGGTGACTTTAATTAATTAGTAGAAGAAAAGTGAGCGGTGCTCACTTTTCTTCTTTCATTTAATGAAAGTCACTGGGAAGGAAATTTTTGTGCACGTGGTTATATTCTATATTATATAATTTTATAAATATTAACTCTTTTTTTATTCCGCTCCCGCGCGCGTTAATTTGCTTACATTGCATTTCACTTGAAAAAATAGTTAATTAAAATTTAAAAGCTTGTCTTCATAACTTTTGGATATAGAGTTTTATAAGACCGCAGTTTTATAAAATTCCAGGGAGTTTTCACTAAATAGTGTTCACTTTTCTTCTACTATTTAATGAAAGTCACTGGGAAAAGGGAAAATAGGGTAGTTTTTTCACGAAAGAGGGTAAAAGCAGAGGAATGATTGAACAAATATTTTTGCATGTAGAAAATAAGAAACAATATTTTTACAAGAAGGATATGGCTACGTATACCCAAATTTCGGTACGAATAGCGGGCTTTTTATTATAATGTACCATTCTTTTCACTCAGTCATTTTTTGAACTAAACAATTTCCTTAATAATCAATTCAGTAGACTTGGGGTTTACAAATCGAACTATGTACATATACTTTCTTCGACCGTTGGATAAATAACGGAGTTATTTCATGAAGGGATTCCTTCTGGACATACGATTCCGGTCATACAATAATAATGAAGAAAGTATAATAATTTACATTGAGTAGTGTTATAAGAATAAAACTTAAATTAATTTTAAAAAACTTCAAAATTTCTTAAGACAAACATTAGAATTGTTGAATGAAACCTTAAAAAAATTAAGGAGCTTTAATATATTAAATTCAACTGCATTTTTAGAAAAACGATGTTACGTATTTCAGAAGGCCGAACATATAATACAACTTATCAAGAATGAAAAAATGGAATCTCAAATTAGGAAAGCGCGCCAAAGCGAAGTAAAATTAATTTTGATTGACTCAAAATGCGAAGTTAACAGACATTACACTACGAAATGTATTTTGACTACTTAATTCGCCATCTCTTTTATGTTCATTTATACGATTTTTAAGTCTTCTGCCAGTTTTACCAATATAAACTTTATTCCAACATTTACATTCTATAACTCTATAAAGTATACCACACCAGATGAGTTTTCTGAACCATCTTTATCATTGTTTCAAAAAAAGGAAATCTATTAAGTGTATAGTTATTAGTGAAATAAACATTTATATTATGTTTCTTTAAGGACCTTCTAAAACGTTCAGAAAGACCTTCAACTTATGGTAAAG
>JAUMHM010086239.1:0-11082 GCA_032362435.1 Melikaiella ostensackeni
GACAAATTTCACACAAACCTAATACATACCTTTTCTGATGAGAATGTAAAAATATATAAGATTCAAAGAATTCACAATGATATTTAAAAAATTTCAAAAAATTTTACAAAGATTTCAAAATTTTCACAAAGATATTAAAAAGATTTCACAAAGATTCCACAGAGGTATTTGAAAGATTTCAAATATTTGAAAAGTTTTCAAAGATTTCAGAAGGTTTTACAAAGCTTTCAAACATTTTACAAAAATGTCAAAGATCTAAGAAGTATTAAAAAAAATATCAAAGATTGACAGATTTCACAAAGATTTCAAGGAAATTTACAATGATTTTAAAATTTTCACAAAGATATTAAATAGATTTCACAAAGATTCCAAGACTACCGCAGGTAAAGAAAAACAGTTATTATACCTATATACTATAGTTAAATACCAATGCACTGGAGTCCCTTTGAACTTTAAATCCATCATCATTAGAGATATGGGCGTGAAAATTTCACATTTTGAAATTTTTATTTTTATTATGAAAAATAAGAAACGTTTAATCACCTGCTAATTAGAATTTTTATCGTGAAAAGTTTTAAGTTGAAACTAATTTTCGTTATGAAAAAGTCTATAATTTGTAAAGTGAACGACGAGTGTCATAGATTAAACTATTTGAATAGTCAATATTTTCCAATTTACATAAAATGTATAAGACTATAAAAGGAAGCGTCAATTCTCATCGAAAATATTTGTGCTAACACTTTTCATTCAAGTAATTCTTGCTTATTGTTTATTTTCATAATAATTTTGAAAAGTTTTGAAATTTATCTTTACAATGATTGCAAGGATATTCAAGAATATTAAATATTTCCAGAGAAATAATTGAAAGTTTAAAATACTCTCAAATACAGACTTGCATTTCTGTTCAGGTACCTGCGAGCTTGGCCAGACCAACCCTTCCATCAGGGGTCCTTTGTTAGAATGTAGAAAAAATTGTAAAAATTTAAAAATGGTTAATTTTGCAATTAGCGACTTGAAAGTGATATTTGTGGAATCTGCGAACTTTTCCGATTCCAACGATATGTCAATTGCCTATAAAGTCTCAAAATTTGAGGAATAATAAATATCGAAATGAAATAAATCTTGAGATGGATGGAATCTTTGGATGAATTAAACTTCTTCCAATTTTAGTGTTTCATAGCCCAACAATATATCATTCAAATCGGAAAAATTCGTAGATTCCAAATATATTACTTATAAATCGCTAATGGTAAAATTACACATTCTCAAATTTCTTTATTTGGACCTGCTTATGGACAAAGGACCCCTGTCGGGATGAGCTCACTCACATGAGCTCGAGTCTGACCATACCTGAATAGTGAGCAAAAAGTTTGCCGACCACTGTTTTAGATTCAGAGGTCCAAGTGTTGTACGTTAGAGAGCCCGACATCAATACATACCAGAAAATTCGTTATGGCTTTCAGACCTGAAACCCTCATGAAAAGTAAGGAAATTTGACAATTTCCAACCAGCAAGTTTAGGAGCGCCCGTCGCTGGAACAGAGGAAACAGGTATTAATTTCGGGGTTTTCCACTTTCCCGCTGCTTTACAAGAAAAGCAGGCAGTCCCAATCCTTGAAGGGTCTCTTGTTTGAATTTCAGCCTCAATTCTGAATCCAGATCACGAGGTCTTATGCATATACTCAGAACGATTTTTACTTGAATAAAAAAAATTGTACTGAATTTAAAGCAAACCAATTTTAAGTTGTAACTTTAGATCATTTTCATCCTCCCACTCCTTTATCCCTGAACATTGTTGCGTTGTTTGTAGGAAAAACATCTATTACTAAATTTTATTCAGAGTCAATTAAGTTGTATGTAACGCAACTAAGTTATGATTTTTGCAGTAACTTGTAACTTTAAGTTAGTCACTTTTCCGTTACTTTGATCACATGACTACTGTTGCCTGATTTTCACGATGCATAAAATTTTAGAATTTAAAAATACACAGATTTATAAACCATTACAACTCCTATCGACTTTGTTTATAGCCTTAATTTTTTTTATTTTCGAAGTTAATTTTCTGAAGAGAAAAAATCATGAAAAACGCTTTATTTTTTCCTTTTTTTTGTTGGCAAATATGAGCTTGGAAAATAACAAAAATTTGAGGGCATGAGCAAAGTCGATAGGACTTGTAATAATTGTGCAAAAAACTTTTTCAACTTCAACATTTTGATCCGTAAAAAGGCATCTTTGAAGGATAGATCATGATAAGTCTTTTATTTGTATTAGAATCAAAACATATTTCTGTTCACACGTCAAAACATATTGTGGGCATTTTATTCTATCTGTGTGTGAAAAAATGTAAAAAAAAAGATTATTCTAATTGCGCAAAAAATATTGGAAAAATCATACAACACAATTTTTCTAAATCCCATAATTAAAAATTTCATTTTAAAAAGGGAGGCTGGATATATTATCTCGACGATAAAAAAAATAGGTATACTTTGGTTGACTTTACGCTTGTAAAAACGAGGGTACAAAATTTATTTATTGTTCCATGCCAGATACGCATGGCGTCGACGATTATTGTTCAGACTGGCTGAATGCATTTTTATTTGAAAAATATATCACTTTATTAGGTATTAACTTTACAAAAATTTAGTTTCATTGAGAAAATAAGAAATCCTATACAAAGCTTGTTGTTTAGAATTAATAACAGTGTTAATTAAAGACAGTTAACATATCAATGTGAGATTCTCTATTATTTACTGAAATATAATTGTTAATTTTTCAAAATATTTCCAACAAAAAAAAACAAACTATCTAAAGCTTTGAAAAAGATGTTAGAGTTTTTTGTCCTGCTATACATGTTCATGATGTTTATTTCAAAATTCAAAGCTTTCGCTCTCCAATGGAGAGCATCTTCAGTGCATATAAAATGTTGAGTCTTCATCGTCTCACTACGACTGCCAAGAATATATGATATTTATCATTTAGTAAGTTGATGTTTTTAATATTAACTGAAAAAATTGACTTTAATCAAAAGTTATCATCATATCTAAAGCTTTTATTGGAAATTTAAAATGATATACCAAAAAAAGTTAAATGTTGTTCTGTTTATTGATTCTTATGACCACTGAATATTTATACTATTGCTATCATTATTGATTAATATTCATTATTCTCGATCGTCGGGTAAGATAGAGTTCTAATTGCTCTAGTAATCATGAATTTTTTCAGAAAACTACATTATCCATGGAAAATATTTCATAACCGACAACGGGTACAATTTCGGTAACAGCGCCTCTTTCTACTTTCGGCGAATTTTAGCTGATGGGTGCTTTAGGGGGTAGAGAAGCAGGAGGGGATCGGAAAGATTTTCGCCGACCGCGCCGCCTACATTTATCTTTCCGTACTAATGCCGGTTTCCCCCACTCCGCCGACACTTACCGCATCTATGTATATAATATCTTTGACACTACGAAGATTATAAATACCATGTACTGACGGTTGGTCAGTTACGCGTAACTCGGGAAGTTTTGACGTATAATACGTTTTCTACGTCATATACGTCGAAAGGCGCAGAAAACTCAGTAAGATACGTTTCAAGATGGCAGAAATGCCAAGTTATACGTACACATAACCTCATATTTTAAATTGATTTTGTTTTTATGAATTAAATCATTCACACTACAAATGAACAAGAAAAAAATAATTATGTCTGGACGGTGGAAAACTACGTAATATTGTGTAATCACAAAGAAAAATTTGAATTTCGAGAATCAAAAGGACAGAAAACTGTCGCAAAATGTATGTTTTTCTACAAAAAGTTACAAAAATTGAATTTAAAGTGACTAGAAAGTCACAGGCACCTAAATAATTGTTAATTCTTTATACAAAATGCATTTTTCATAATAAATAATTATATTATACGTGAATATAGGTTATGTTATAAAGACGCGATGCATGCGCCCTGTATGTTTTGATTTAGACGTATAATACGCTGCCTCACGTAGAAAACTACGGACGTATAAACGTAGTTATATACGCGTAGAAAGCCACGTATAATACCTAGAGTATTATACGTTCCCAACCCTGAGTGTACCTGAAGTTCTGAACGTTCAAATGAACATAATATTTCTTAAAGATCGAAATAAAATCTATTTTCTTATGAAATTTTTTGTGTACTGAAAAAGAACGCCCAAAAAGTTCACAATTCTAAAATAGACTTTGAGACTACTTTTTTCGGCTCATTAGAGACAGATGTACAATAAATGTGCACAACAGGAAGAAAAAAGAGGAAGAAAAAAGAAAGAGTCAACCAAAACCACCCTCACACTTTTTCTTCTCTCCGTCGCTTTTATACTACTGGGGACCCAACATGTTTCGAAGCCAATTTAGACTTCATCAGGGGTATTTTATAGGAAAAACAACAGGTATAAATTGATTTTTTCCTGTTGTGTACATTTATTGTACATCTGTCTCTCTAATGAGCCGAAAAAACAGGTAATCTCAAAGTCTACTTTTGAATTGTGGACTTTTTGTGTGTTCTTTTTCAGTACACAAAAAAATTCATAAGAAAATAGATTTTATTTCAATCTTGAAGAAATTTTAAAAGAGAGACATTAAGCAAAGATTGGTTCCAATCTGCAGGGTTGCCTATGAATCAGTAAGATTTCTTTCAATTGAGGTTTTAATAATTAACTCAATTCACTACAAGATATCCATTTTACTTAAATATATTTTTAAAAATTTTGACGAAGTTAGCAGTTCTTTAGAAATGTATTATTGGTTTGGATTATTACCTTTTTCTTCTTGGAAAATGGAATAATCTGAATGGATTGGTTCTAAATCAACCCACAGAACATAATATTTTTTTCCTCAATTCTGTTTTATCGATAAATAATGTTCAAACTACAATTTAAAATAATGCATCATAAGTTTCTTTCGATAATCTATTCCCAATATAAATGAAAAAGCATTTTAGCACTGTTTCTATTTTACAAAACTATCAATAAAAATGTCGTTCATTTGAACGTTCAGAACTTGAAGCACATATAAATACCTAAAAATGTACAGTCTCGAAGACGCCATTATAAGCCGGGAAATTAATAATTGCAACTCAAGTTATTTAATTATTTAATGAAAGTGGTACATATATCACTATA
The DNA here is from genome assembly GCA_032362435.1 of Melikaiella ostensackeni. Lineage (NCBI taxonomy): Eukaryota > Metazoa > Arthropoda > Insecta > Hymenoptera > Cynipidae > Melikaiella > Melikaiella ostensackeni. Next base: position 5,150 of record JAUMHM010086239.1, read on the forward strand.
ATCAAATAATAAGCGATTAATGCACATTCGACGATTTAAATTAGATAGTTTCATATTTATAAATATTTGTATATGAGAACGAAGCTTCAGCGCGTGTAGCCTTAAAAGTGCGATTGCCCAATCTGATTAAGATAAAATGCATAAATATATGTGTTCTGCAGATCCTATATATGCATAGCTTTTTATTCACCTATTCAAAATTTACTGTAAGTACCACAGAAACTATTAAATATGTTCTAAAAAATAAATTTGCAAAATTGACGAGGGGGAGGCTTTTTTATCACTTTTTTTAAACCTTCGCGAGACTGACAGTCACTGCTCGGAATCGATCGGGAGTGTTAAAATTTTTTTCGAAATTTTCCTCAATTAACATATTTCTTATAAAATGTGACCCTAAATCAGCGCTTAGCACGGGTCAGAGTCACTCAACAAAATAGGCAACAATGTGACCCCTTTCCAGCTCTAAACACGGGTTTAGAGCTCGAAAGGGGTCAAATTGAAAAGTGATAAAAAAAGTGATTAAAAAAAAGCCTCCCCCTTATTTTTTTTAAGTTTTTCAAAAATAGCCCATTTTGGACCATTTTCAAAAATCCCCTCCCCCCCATTTTTCGAAAAAGCCGCGATACGGAAGTATTACCAAGTAATGAACCACCCAATTTAAAAAATAGCAGTTTTCTTTTAGATACTTATTATTATTCGTGAACGCATCTTTATTCGCAAATCGTTTTATTTGTCAATCGCGCCAGTTGTAAGTATAATTTTACTTTATGTATTTGCATTTCTTCAAATGTTTGAAATTAGATTCAGAACTTTTTGACAGTGAGAACTAAAATTAATTTATTTTGAAATGACATTTCCACAATTTTAATTCCTAAAAATCACGTGAAATTTTTAAGCAATGTTTTCGATCTCATACTATACAATACATTTGAACGAATAACAAATGCAGGAAGAAAGAATAATGAAAAAAATCGATTATACTGCGATTGAGTTAAAATTAATTCCTTATCATAGAACGTTTGTCTTTTTTTAGTTGATTCAATAGTCGCTAATCGAATGTGATAGGTACTTTTGCCTAACAGCCGAGCCACCACTGCCAGTTACAACTTTGAAAACCGGTGGCTCCCATCCCTCATCATTTTTACTCCTTACTCTTTATTATTAATGCTCCAGTCTCCTGACAATCCAGGGCCACAGCCCAGGCCCAACCAGTCCCGACCCGACTCACGCACACGTGCACACTTTCACATTTGCATTTTGCACCCAGCCATAGCTATCACACTTGATTAACGAATTGCATAGTAGTGATTCCTCGACTTACCTACCGATAAGGTGCTGACCTCACACGAGCACAGCTTGCTTGCTTGCAGAGTAGAAGCCAGAAACGGCGATAAAAGCGACTGTCCGATTGCGACTGCTTGCGGCCCAGGGTGCAGCTGCAGTTGCAGTACAGTGCACGCGCCGGAGCCGGAAATAGTGAAGATTTAAACCTGAAACTCTGTTCTCACCAGTCCAGATAAAACTTACACATAAATTCACTGACTCAGCCAGGAGTAACGAACGAGAAAATAAAACTGCCGTTTGCGGTATTCAGTATTTCCCAGGAAGCCGGCCGGCCGGCTGCCAAATACAATCGAGGACTAAGTCCAAGTGGCAGGCGCACTAGGAAAGCTGGAAAGTCAGTTGTTGACGTTAAGTTTAGTTACTCGCGCACACACTTCACCACTGCAACGCGGGCCCCGAAAACATGAATCGAATGCTTGGAATGGAAGGAGGACCAAGAAGTAGGAGCATGAGGCGAAAGACGTCTGCAGCGGTGCGACAACGAAACACTGACTGCACTGACTCAACACTCAACCTAACTGAACTTCTGGACTGAAACACGCATACCCTATAACCCTATAGCTATATCTAGATCTGTTCGCCTGCCTGTGTCAACCAGACTTGCACTTCTGTAGGGAGACGACTCGCGTCACGCCGCCACAGGCAAAATGGAAGATGGAACACGGCATATTTTTTTGCTTCAAACTTCCGAGAAAAAAATGGCGATAGCTCGGTATCAACTCAGCATCGCCACCTGTGAAAATTCACAAAAAATTATCAGAAAACCCGTGAGTGGAGATTTTTGGTCCTTTTTTTCTTCTCCGATGTCCAATATTACATATCTCAAATGATTCAGAACTTTAAATTAATTACTTTCCTCTTCATAATTCACCCCACTTAAAATCTACTCCGAAAAGTACCCTTCAACTTAAATGTATGTAGCGATTTTTTGCTCTTTTTTTGCTCTTTTTTTTGCTCCCCGATGGCCAATATGACGTCACAAAAACCACCTAATAGGAGGAGTAGGTAGGTGCCCCCCTCCGATTTTATTCGGTCTCAGATATTTTGTAATACTCAAAAAACTAAGCAACACGTATTTGTTCTTATCAGTCCATACGGGCGACTTTGAGGGGTGAAACCCACTCCAAAAATTTGTACATGTAACATGCGTTGTTCACCATATACGTAGAAAAACATGAATAATATATTTATTTAAGAACCTAAAATGCTAGCAATACTAAAATGTATTAAATACATTCTATTTCTGCAATTGGGGTTGACTTTTTGGGGATAAAAACCCCTAACATATATCACTTTATATTTCAAAAGCAGGTCCAAGGTGTTTGAAACCATTCGTTCAATATGTAATACAAGTGGTTGTAAACACTGAAATGGTTTAAAAGTTTACTCACTTTTATCAGGGGTAATATCTAGTGCTAAACAACCACTAAAAAAAAATTTTTATTGACAAAATGTTCTCTATCGGAATAATTTAAATGTTGTCGATACGCAACCTGACTATTTGGTAATTTGTAACATACAAAAGAAACTCTTATTTTCTATTGTCAATAAAGTTTTAGCTACGGATTTTTTTTCGTCTGCACGCACGCTGCTATTAATAAATCCATGAGCTCTGATTTTTTTTTCAAGAGCACGTTTTGTTTATACGCAGATACGTAGTTGGATCGGAATTTTCTTTTGCATGTTACAAATTGTCGAGTAGTCAAGTTGCGTATCGATAACATTTGAATTACTGCGATAAAAAAAATTTTGTCAGAAAAATTTTTTTTTGGGGGGGGGGGGGGTTGTTAACCACTAGATAACTACGCTTAAGAAATTTACGTAAACTCTTAATCTGTTCCAGTGTTTACAAGCACTTTTATTACATATTGAACGGTTTTAAACACTGTATGTGCTTTTGAAATATGAAGTGATATATGTTAGGGGTTTTTACCCCTAAAAAGTCAACCTCAACTGCAGAAATAAAATGTATTTAATACATTTTATTATTGTTTGCATTTTAAGTGCTTAAAAATTTAAACTATTCATGTTTATCTACGTTAATGGTGAAAAACGCATGTTACGCTTACAAATTTTCGGTGGGTTTCACACCTGAAAACCACGTATGGGCCGATAAGAAAAAATACGTGTCGCTTAGTTTTTTGAGTACTATAAAGTTTCTGAAAGTGTGAAAACAACTTCAAACAATGTTAAGATGATTTAGAACTTATAATTGATTCCTACTCCCTTTAAAATTCACCCCTTTTAAAATTCACCGCAAAAACTACCCTTCAACTTGAATGTATGTAGTGAAACTTACATATACTCACAAAAGATAATAAGTAGTCCAGCAAATAAGACATAGTTGTGTTTTATAAATTGCAAAAAACGCTTCTTAGTAGGCCTTAATACCCCCTCCCTCCAGTCAACCACATTCAATACAGGTTTAAATTATTACTATGTATTGATTTGTCCACATGATAGGTCTTTCGGCTTTCTAAATTTTGTTCTCTTGACAAAAAATCCGCTTACAAAACTCATATCTTCATGAAAACTTGAAAACATTACAAAAATTATACAATTAATCCAACTTACGACTCAACAAGAAAAAAGTAATATACTTAGTGAATTTAGTACCAAAACTATTTTCCCACGCTCTAGAATTCAAGGCCCCAGAATTGCTTGTACGTTACTGGAATTTAGAGTTCAGAATATTTTGATCCTTGAATTCAAAGTCGCAGATTTTTATGCTACACGAGTAAAAGATTCCCGATTTTTTTTTCTCCTTGAAATCTAAGCACCGTATTTTTTTCTACTCAAATTTCAAGTCCGGCACTTTTTTACTACTGGGATTCCAAGTTCTAAATTATTCTGCTACACAAATAATAAATTCCAGATTTTTCGCTCATCGAAATGAAGTGTCGGATTTTTTTGCTACTCGAATTCAAAGTTCGAGATTTTGTAGCCACTCAAATAATGAATAACAGGTTCCCCATGTTTTTGCTACTAGAATTCAAAGTCCAAGATTATTCTGCTACTCGAATAATAGACTGCCGATTTTTGTGCTGCTCGAAATCAAATTACCATATTTTTTAGCTGCTCAAATTCGAATTCGGGATTATTTTCCTACTCAAATAGAAGATTCCCGCATTTTTGCTCCTTGAAATCAAAATAAATTAAAGTAAGTAAGATCAGGGTTGCTACAAAAATCTGATTAAACAACTCCATGAATTTTCCAGGTTATCTGGGTTGCTTAGGTCCACTTTTGACAAAATTCCAGTCAATTCTATTCAATATTTTATCTAGAAATTCGCTAATTTCCACGTCTTAAAGTGGGTGGTTTCTTTAAAACATTCAAAAAAGTAGAGTCTTAAATTTAAAACCTCAATTGAGAGCATCTAAAATGAAAAACGTTTTTAATTAAATAATTTCAAAAATATGAATTTTCATAGATGAAACCACTAAAATTGAAAATGTTAATTTTTAGACATAAAAACGTAAACAATTGCTGGGCATTTAAAACTGAAAATTAATAAAAATTGTCAATTTAAAATTTGATCAATTTCGAACGCTAAGCATTAAAATTTGAATATTTTTAAATATGTAGTAATTATAATCGTACAATAAAAATCAAAACCTTAAATATTCGCAAATTTGAAGTTCAAGTAAGGTAAAACGCAGGTCCGTTCCGCTAGCACCTCCATAATGAAATTTGAAAACTTTCTTTATGCCATCATTTTGGTCTATTTTTGGACACCAATGTCGATTTTTGGGCTCTTTTATTTAGCTCAAAAAACCGAATTTTGTGCAGAGGTGCTGGCCGCCAGCTCCTTCCCCTACAGCAAATTTGAGAAATTACAAAATCTACCACACCAGAATTTGAGGCTTTTTTGGGTTCTCCAAAACTGCAAAAATTAATTTTCGAAAAAACATATCTATTACCTAAAAAATATCCTAAAAATAAAATATGTGCGAGGCCTAAAGATAAGCATATCAGAATTTTTGGCTGTTTTTGGGCTCTCCAAAACACCCAAAACTAATTTTATAAAATCAATCCCTAACACTAAAAAACTACATCGAAAGAAAACCTTAGAGATTAAGTACAAGAAAAAGTATATCAAAGGTTTGGGGTATTTCTAAGCTCACCGAAAATCACATCATTTGTATGAAAACAACTTATTACACTAAAACCTAATTCTGATTATAAAATTAGATATTAAACCAAAAAAATTAACGCAAAAGTTAATGATTTTTTCGGGCCTTACATAAACGGCCAAACAAATTTTTTAATTAAAATAATTACACCAGTCATCTTCGCAAGACACTAAACTATATCCCCGACCTCACAGTACGAATTAATAAGGCCAAAATACCAACCCTGACACACTTAACGAACTCCATCTCAGCTGCCTTGAACTGAAACAGCTAAAAAATTTCAAATTGAAAATAATCTAGCAGGGATGGCAGGCACCTGCCAATATAATAAAAGTATAATATGAATGTCAATATAATAATTTCAATTTCAATATAATAATATGTGACGCGCTCCGAAGAAAGGGACCTAAGAGCAAAAAAATCGATTTCGAGATTATTGTCGTTTTATATTAATT
>JAUMHM010086240.1:0-29542 GCA_032362435.1 Melikaiella ostensackeni
GTTTATGAGGTTTTTTGAGGTTATGTTAGAATCCTGACGTGCTGGAGTTTTTTGGACCTCGGATTCGGATTCAGCGATCCCAAAAACATATAGTAAGCATGGTCTGACCTCCAGACCCGAAAAACGATTTCGTTTTGTGTGGCTGTGTTTTCGATGATTGCAAAATATTTGAAGGGATTCCAAGGGATTTTAAGAGGTTTAGAAATATTTCAAAAGAAATCACGTGATTTCAAAGGATTCAAAAGGATATGTATCAAAAAGATACCGAAGGATTTCGACGGATTTTTTAGGGATTTTAAGGAATTAAGAACGATTCCCGCGAATCAGAAAGGACTTTAAGGAACTCCAAGGGATTTTAAGAGATTTCGAAATATTTCAAAAGGAATCACAAGTTTTTGAAGGTTTTCAAAGGACTCCAACGGATTTTTAGAGATTTTAAGGATTTGAGAAAGATTTACGCGGATTGCAAAGGATTTTAATGGGTTTTTAAATGTATTAAAGAATTTTCAAAGATTCGTACAGATTACCACGGATTTTCAAGTTTTCAATGAATTTTAAAGGTACTTTAAAGATCTCAAGGGATGCCTTAATAAATTAGAATATCTCATGAAGTTTTGAGGATTTTAATTGATTCTTAGGGATTTTGAAGGATATTCATGCAATTTTTTAGTTTTCAAGTGATTTTTAGGATTGAGAAAAATTTCACGGAATGTCGAAGAATATTACAGGATTTTTAGGAATTTTGAAATATTTTTTGAAAAATCACGTGATTTCGAAGGATTCTAAAGGATTTCAAAAGATAACGAAGGGTTTCGACGGATTTTTAGGGATTTTGAGAATTTGAGAACAATTTTCGCTGATTACAAGGCATTTTAAGGGGCTCCAAGGAATTTTAAGAGATTTTAAAATATCCCGAAATAAATCGATTAATTTAAAGACATATCAAAGGATTTTGACAGACTTTTAAGGATTTTAAGTACTTCAGAAAGATTTTCATGGACTAAAAAAGATTTTGAGGGATTCCAAGGGATATTAAAAGGTCTCGAAATATTCCAACAGAAATCATGTGATTTCAAAGGATTTTAAAGGATATGTGTCAAAAAGACACCGAAGGATTTCGCCGGATTTTTAGAGATTTTCAAGATTTAAGGAAGATTTACGCGGATTGCAAAGGATTTTATAGGATTCCAACTGATTTTGAGAGATTTCGTAATATTTTAAGCAAAGTCACGGGATTTGAGAGGATTTTAATGGATTTTCAAATGTTTTAAAGAATTTTCAGAAACTCGTAAAGATTATCACGAATTGTCAAGTTTTCAATGAATTTTAAAGGTATTCTTAAGATCTCAAGGGATGCCTTAATAAATTAGAATATTTCATGGACTTTTAAGGATTTTGAGGACTTAAGAACGATTTTTGAGGATTACAAAAGATTTGAAGGGATTCCAAGGGATGTTAAGAGGTTTCGAAATATTTCAAAAGAAGTCACGTGATTTCAAAGTATTTTAATTGATATGTATCAAAAAGATACCGAAGGATTTCGACGGATTGTTTAGGGATTTTAAGGATTTAAGATAGATTTACGCGGATTGCAAAGGATTTTATGGTAGTCCAATGAATTTTGAGAGATTTCATAATATTTTAGAAGAAGTCATAGGATATCAAAGAATTTTAATGGATTTTCAAATGTTTTAAAGAATTCTCAGAGATTCGTGAAGATTACTACGGATTTTAAACTTTTCAATGAATTTTGAAAGTACTTTAAAGATATCAAGGGATGCCTTAATGAATTGAAATATCTCATGGACTTTCAAGGGTTTTGACTAACTCTCAGGGATTTTGAAGGATTTTCGTGGGATTTTGAAGTTTTCAAGCGATTTTAAGGATTTCGAAAGATTTCACGGAATCTCAAAGAATTTTACAGGATTTTAAGAAATTTCTAATTATTTTTCACAAAATTACTTAATTCAAAAGTATTTTAAGGGGCTCCAAGGGATATAAAGAGATTTTGAAATATTTCAAAAGAAATCGAGTAATTTAAAGATATACCAAAGGATTTTGACGGATTTCAAAGGATTTTGAGAACTTAAGAACGATTTTCGAGGATTACAAAAGATTTGAAGGGATTCCAAGGGATTCTAAGAGGTTTCGAAATATTTTAAAAGAAATTACGGGCTTTTAAAGGTTTTGAAGGGATTTTTACGAATTTTCACAGATTTTAAGGATTTAAGAAAGATTTATGCGGATTGCAAATGCTTTTATGGGATTCCAAAGGATTTTAATGGATTTTCAAATGCTTTAAATAATTTTCAGAGATTCGTGAAGATTACGACGAATTTTTAAGTTCTTTAGGAAATTCAAAGGTACTTTAATGATTTCAAGGGATCCCTTAATGAATTGATATATTTCACAGACTTTTAAGAATTTAACTGATTCTCAGGGATTTTGAAGAATATTTATCGGATTTCTAAGTTTTCAAGCGATTAAATGGATTTCGAAAGATTTCACGGAATCTCGAAGAATTTTACAGGATTTTAAGAGATTTCGAAATATTTTAAAATAAATCACGTGATTTCAAAGGATTTGGAGGATTTCAAGAGATGCCGAAGGTTTTTGACGGATTTTTAGGGATTTTAGGAATTTCAGAACGATTTCCGTGAACCACAAAGGATTTCAAGAGGTGCGTGAAGCTGGAATTTCCACATTATCCCATTACCATGGGCAACATGCAATAATTTTATGCTAATTTTGTGATAATATATGCCGCAAAAATAATTGTGTCGTGTAATTTTTTCCAAAAACCACACCACATCGAAAAACGAAAACTATTAGTCAAATAAAATTTTCCTTAACGTAGAAATTTTGAGTCAATTTTGTGATGTCCATTGGGGTCAAGCACAAAATTGCAACATTTTTATTATTGTTAAAAACGCGTAGTAATGCTAGCTTCACGTGAAGCTGCGGCACTACACACCAAAAAACAAAGACTGCTAATCGCAAATTCACAAACTGACATATTACTCAACAGCGTTTCTTGAGTTCTTATAAAAATAAATGGAAAACTTTACGCGAATTTGAATTTACAAAAAAACTCTGAAGTCAAACACAATTGTAATACATAGATATGTATTTATAATCCTACTTTTATCATGTTCGACGTTCAATAATGATCTTAGTACATATGTAATTTAAACTACATATAAATCTATTGACACTTACTTTTTCATTGCAAAATAAAACCTTATTTTTACACATAAATCCTTCAAAGAACCCCGTTCAAAATACATAAGAGAGTGGCTTTCAGTGGATTTTACTGACACTCATTTATTTTGTAGCTTATGAAATTAGAAGAAATTCTCCAAAAGAACTTGCACCAATTATGACTAGTTTTTTTGTGCATTTTCCTTTGCTTATATATTTTCAGTAATTTTGTCACTAACTAATAACAATGAAAAACCCTCTAGCACAGAAGGTCGTGAGAACCTGCTAACACAAATAATTTTTTTATATTATATTAAATCTTTCCAAAAATTTAGCTTATTTTGATCAAAGTGTGAAATTTTTTTATTTTGACCCCAAATTTGTGATCAGAACCCCCCCCCCCCCCCTCAAAAAACCCAGTACTATGTCGCATGGAATCAGTCAATTTTTAAACTTTTCCAAAAATTTAGCCCATTTTTCATCAAAACTGGCGAATTTTCAAATTTTCACGTATTCTGTCTCATGAAAATATCTGTTTTTAAATTTTCAAAAATTTGGGTTATTTGGGTCAAATATGTCGATTTCTATTTTTTGATCTTATATTTGTGATCAGAAACACAAAACCCCCTAGTTGCGAGTCTCGCGGAAATCTGCTAATTTATTGAAGTTTCCAAAAATTTGACCCTATTATGATAAAAAAAAAATGTCTAGAGATTTCATGAGATTTCAAAATGCCTTGAAGGAATTGTAAAGAATTGATTTTAATTTTAAAAATGTAAGAGAATTTTACAAGATTAAAAAAATTTGTACATCTTAATTCATAGTGGTATTTAACCCGTGGACTAAAGTTGACTCATTTCGAAAGAGTTGAAAATAATTCAATGGATTCAGAAGAATTCATAGAATTGAAAAGACTTGACGAAATTCAAAATAGTTCAAGGTGTAATCTAAAAATGTCAAGAGATTTATCAAAACTTGAAAGAATTCAAAACAGTTCAAGTGATTCCGAAGAATTCAAGAACATAGCGATAGATCTAAGCACATTTACAGGATGGCGTAGCGCAAAAGAAAATTTGAGCGCTGTCTTTTGAGGTTGAGACAATCTGTTTTCAATTCATTAGGAGGTGTAATTCGAAGTTTGATGCTGTAACTTACAGAATATCAACATTTATTGCGCTAGACATGAATTCTGCAAGTGTTTTTTATAGCGCAAGCACGAAAAAGCACTTTACGCTATGACAGCACAGGAGCTAGCTCAGATTCCATCCCCTGAGCTTTCTCATCATTGTTTGAATATTCACATCCAGAACAGTTATGTTTGAATTCTTCAAATCCTCAAGATAAGGGGAACAGTGACATCTTATTTTTACTACTAAGGAAGTGATTTTTATAAAATGTATAAGCCAATAATCAATTTTGATTCAGTTCAGTCCAGACGTAATTGAGCATTTTTCAAGGATTATATTCAAAGCTGTTTAAAAAGTTATTGTCAAGTTGGACACAAATAAAATGTATTTATCTACATGCTACAAATTTCACAGTTTTTCATTCAGCTATTCAAAATTGATTGTGATCGTTGCGGAAATTGAGGGGTTTCGTGCAATAACCGGTTAAAGAATTCTAGCGCTCGGTTTTTTTTTGAAAAAACTATTTTTTTACCAAACCAAAATTTAATTTCTTTTTTGCCTTCAACTCGTGTTCGGTCCCTCAATTTTGGGAATTTCGTAAAAAAATTTACAGGGATTACGCTTTGCACTGTTCTTAGAGTGACTATGCAGATTAAAAGTTGAAATATTTATATCAAGAAAAGTTGATAATTTTTTTTCATCATGTTATAAAAATTGGACATTGATACTTTCCAACGCTTGGGGAGTCGAACTAATTTTGAGTGAGAAAAAAGTTCCAGCGTCAAAGTTATTCAGTGAGGAATAAAGAAGTTTTCTGGAAAATATTACTTCGATTGATTCAACGGTTCAAAAACTGTGATTGTTTTACTTCGAGTGCGGCCGGCAGCTCGTTGAATGTACACAATGAAAATTAAATAAGTACTAAAAAATAATGTTTTCGTATCAATGTATTCTAGTCTATATGCATTATATACATATCAGTATATTCTATTCTATATACATTCTGAAATAGATGAATATACTTTAATCCTTCTCAGATGAAAGAACATTATCATCGACTTCGTTATTGTTCGTTATCTGGGGGACGATTATGTCACTCTTTCACTTTCACTTCCACTTCCACTTTTTTAAAATTCACTTAGGTTTTCTTTTCTTTTTTGAAATTTTAATTGTCACACAATGTCAAAAAAGACAACCGACGTGAATTTTGAAAAAGTGGAAGAGAAAGTGAAAAAGTTACATATACGCTCCCCTGTCCAGGAATATTGATAAGCAAATTCAAACATTTCCTTAGAAAGCAATGCATATTCCGTTAAACGTAAAATGGTCGATTCATTTCTCATTTTCTTATTTGTATTAATTATCAAATATAAATTTATGTACCTTATTCCTGCAGGTTTTGCGCACATTTCGTGTCCACAAATTTTCGTCTCTCAATCTTTTCCTGCCACGGGTTGGCTTTGGTATATTATCCATTCCGAAAATAGAAAAAATCACTGCTTTCTTGTATGTTTAGCTCGAAAAACACTTTTTTGACACATTTAATAGGCTCTACAATTTCTTTAAATGTGCACTATTCAAAGAACGAAGCAGAAATGACCACTTTCTTTACATTTTGTACATTGTAGTATTTCTTTCAAGGTCTCACAAGCATAGCTTTGTTTACATTTTTTTTTTGGAAACAAAACAGAATGCACTATGAAAGACTGGCTTTAACGAGTACAGCTTCCTTTAATAATGTTTTTTTCAAAGAATTTCTATCATCATTTTTCAATAAGCTTAAAAAGTAAAATAGAATATATCGATAAGAAAACATTTTTTTAGTACTTATTTAATTTTCACTGTGTACTTTCAACGAGCTGCCGGTCGCACTCGATTATCAGAGCGCGGGCGCTCTTGCCTACGCGTGACCACCGACCGCACTCGAAGTATAATAATCATAGTTTTTTAACCGTTGAATCAATCAAAGTAATATTTTCCAGAAAACTTCTTTATTCCTTATTGAACGATTTTGCCGCTGGAACATTTTTCTTGCTCAAAATTCACACGACTCCCCAAGCGTTGGAAAGTATCAATGTTCAATTTTTATAACGTGATGAAAAAAAATTATTGACTTTTTTTGATGTGAACATTTCAACTTTAATCCCGCACAGTTACCCTAAGCACAGTGCAAAGCGTAATCTCCGTGAATTTTATTACGAAATTCCCAAGACTGAGTGACTGAGCAGGAGTTGAAGTCAAAAAAGAAATTAAATTTTGATTTGGCGAAAAAATAGTTTTTTTATATTTATTTCGAAAACTAAGAGAGCTACAACTTTTTTCATAAGAAAAAAAAGATGCTCAATCAAATTTCCTATTGAAATATATGCTTCAAAATTCAAAATTCGAAACATATTTTCAAAGCTCTCAGGGGCCAACAAAACCGAGCGCTAGAATTCTATAACCGGTTATTACACGGAACCCCTCAATTGTTTAATATATACTGATAAGTAGACTTGCAAAATCATCAGAAGTAAAGCACACAATTTTCACTATACGAGGTGTGGCTATTAAATAACTAGACTGATTTTTCTGCCGCTTGCTTGGGGCCTCGACAACAACAAGCATAGTCTGATATTGATCTGTGTTCTTTTCCCTCTCCCTACTTTGGAATTTCAAGGTTGTATGACCCTCAATACGATAGTAACCCTTGTTCGAAGTTGACCGTCTACCTGAGCTTCGCCGGAATAATGCTGAGTATGAAAATAGAACCACTGTACTGACCTGGCCTAGCCCTAGGACCAGCAACATTGCTTCAAACAATGGAAATTCGCATAGAGCGGTGTAGGGATCGCGGAGGGGACGACATTGAAGTGGATAACATCTGCATTGCATAGTTTGGTAAATAAAAATGTTTAGAGTCATCAATCTGGTTATTTAATAGCACACCTCGTATTAGACAAACCACAGTTTTGTATAGCTTCAACCTTATATGCCAAAAAGCTTCATGTCAGAGATAAATTTAATATTTATTTTCTTATTCAATTTTCTCAAGCGAGAATTAGTGGAAGAGGCCCATTACTGAAGGGTGGCCCACTACTAGTGTCGTTATCCTATTTCTCGAAAATTGAATACTGAAAAACAGTTTTGATATATTTCATTTTTGAAGCAATTGCAGCTTCACTGAATAATTTCCTTGCAATGGCAAGAGACGATATTAACAGACAAGTTTGCCCTGCAAATTGCGGCGTGAGTATAAACAAATTTTCGTTTTCTCTTTTTTTCTTCAAAAACATTATTCTTGTAAGAAACATGTGCATTTATTTAAAATGATTATATACCTTTATTTGTTAGGAGAAACACTGGAAGCTTGCGAAGGATATTCTCCAAAGAAGTAAAACTGATACTGGCTTACTGGGTTTTAACTAGTTGAAACAGCAGAAATTTTGGTTGACGTCACTGTGAAAACTGGTAATTTCAACTATTTTTTATGGTGATCTTGACTGTGAATAATAGTGCAACTTTAAAGAATAAAAACTAGTAAATTGAACAAGAATATTTTGTAACATCAACCTGTCTTTAAAAGTTAGTTGAACCACATATATTTTTAACTTAACTTGTACTGTTAAATAGAAAGCTTAGGTAAGGTGAATGGTTATTTGAACCATTTTCCATAATTGCTGTAACTAAAAAGTCAGTATTTAATGTTGTGGTCCCATGTCAAACTTCGTCCCTAGCCTCAAAAAAAAAAACGTGACAAATTTGTAATTTTATGAAAAACATGCATTTTTTCAATGCAAAGTGGTCATATTCTACGTTTTTGAGGTCGCTGAGTACGAATCCAAAGTCGCTGTGGTCCCATGTCACACTTCGTCCCTAATCACAAAAAAAACGTGGCAATGGTAATTGGTAATGTTATATAAAACATGTATTTTTCAATGCAAAGAGGTCGTATCCTATGTTTCCCAATTTCCTGAGTCCGAATTCACAGCAAGTTCCTTTCAATTGACACCTTTATTGAGTATCCCACTCTTTTATTTTCAAAAAATCGACGTAATGGATTCCGCTTCCTTTTAACTCTTTTCTGTGCATGTTCTCTCTTCAATGCACAACAAAATTCTGTCATCATGTTTATATCCCACCTACCTTGGTAGCGACGTTCTATCTCTTTAACATCTTAATGGAATCTTTCTCCATGCTCTTCACTGCAATCACCCAAATTCGTCGGAAAATAGTCAATATGGGAATTCAATACACGTAACTTCAAGCTCATATTACATCCCATTTTATCAAAGTTGATGAGTATCATATTTCTCACAATTCTTTTATAATTATTACTCTTGTGGTTACCTAAGAAGTTTCCAATAGCTTTCTTGAGGCTCAACGAAGCTGCTTTTTGCACTTCGTTTATAGTTGTGACGAAATTCTGATCCCTACACATTTTCCAGATTTAAGTTCCATCGAATACTCCTGCTTTCAGTTTTGCATCCGATAGTTCTGGGAATTGTCCTAGAAGATATATAAGACAGCTACCTTTTTCTTCTAATGCTGATACAAACTGCTGCATCATGCCCAGTTTTATATGCAAAGATGGCAGCAAAACTCTCGCCGGATCATCAACCTCGTGGGAGGTTGATGATGTTCTCTTATCCTGGATCAAAAGTTTCTCTAGCTGGCCAATCAATCTTATTATAATGATTAGGTCGGTCTCTACTATTCTATAAGCATAGGAAATATGGGTGTTTAACGTTACCTGATTGCTGACCCAGAATTATTCCCAATATATCGAAACCTCCGCAAATTCGCCAATTGTGTTCTGAATATTTCAATTTATTCAATGCCAACTTGATATTTTCGTAATTCTCTTTCAACGTAGTTGAATGTGCTTCCGGTAGGGAAGCAAAAACATTGGTATTGTGAAGCAAAAGAGCTTTCAAACTTCTCTTACAGGAATGTATGAATAGTCTCCATTCGATGGCTCTGTAAATCCCTGACTTCGATCCATTCATCAATTTATTTGTATCGTGACAGTAAACTAATAAAGGCTCTTCTTCTTCTGTGAAATATTTCCTAAAATCTATTTCTCTATTCCCATAGTCAGTTTCTCTCACATTTTTTCCCACCAAGTTTTTCTTTTTGAGCACAAAAACCAAGAATTCACTTATTTCTTTGGATAGTGCTAAATCTCTGATGAGATCGTTCAATTCTTCTCTTGAAAAAGTTGTGGTTTCCTTTGCTTTCCTTCCCACATATTAGTCGTCAATGTCAGAGTCCTGGAGCGCTCTTCTCCGCTAGCGTCTTCTTGGGCCTCTAAACTCTTCCGAGAAGAAATACATCCGATTCCGTCAATACCTTGCTCATGTGTATAGCACATCTTGATGGGTCTTATTACTATTGGAACATGGGCGTAAACAATGCTTCTTTAATTTTTTTCTACACCAGTTACATACATCGTTCTTGCAGAAATAGCAATCCTCTTCACAAGTCAGTTCTGCCCATAAAGTTGAACTTTTTAATTTAGGATCTTCAATATTTTTACTTTTATGCCAACAAGTCAATTGTCATCTATAATAATCGCATATTTTATGTGGCACCCATTCTTCAGCCTAATCTTCGATTGTGAGATCATAACAATTTTCGTAAATCATTCCGATCTGCTCAGAAATTGTCCTAAGAGTTTTTGGTGGACAGAATTCACTGCATACGCAGCAGAATGAATCACGGTCTCCTTTACAATGATGTTTCATGTTTCGAGATGGTAGCTTCAAGATCAACTTGTGATTTAGTACCTTTAGATTGTTGAGTTGAGGATTTTTTGGTTTTATTTATAAATGCCATGAGTATATGATAGACCCACACATTGGGGATCCTGGACCGATCGCAGGTGAGTCTGCCGTCCTGGGGATGATTTAAAATGAAGTATTGAAATTTATTTGAAAAGTGCGTCAAGGTAACGCGTTACTTCTTTCCGGTAACGGTAACGCGTTACTTGTTTGAAAAAGTAACGGTAGCTGTAACGCGTTACTGTCGACTGGTAACGTGTCAAACACTGATCGTCTCACAGTAGGTGCTTGCACGAACACAGGTGGTTCTTTTTGGTTGTAATTGGGAAATCTGCTCGACCTTGATGCTTCAAGGATTCGATAAACAGCTTGCCTGTCTATTGAACAAATCAGTCAAGTGCATGTATTAATTCTCAAGTCTCCGAAAGTTCGTTCAAAGACAAATTTGAACCAAAAGTAAGTGCCTTTCTGGTGAAAAGAAAACTTTCTGTAAAAGCGATGCTTGCCGTGGATAATTGCAGACGTGAACAAAACGAACAAAAATGCAAGAAGAATGTGTGTGAGAATCACTCATACCTAAACTTCAATTGGTAGAAAGTCCGACCTCGCTAACGTCATAGACGTCCTCCAATCGACGTCGTTGGAAAAAATCAAATTTCAGCATTAAATTAAAGTACTAAACGAAATGATGAAAATATCCTATCAGCGTATAAAATTGAATCAGAATTTTGTGGACTATACATGATGCATTTATTGGAAAAGCGATATTTTAATTTCTGTTAAAGTTTGGTTTAAACTGTAAATAATAAGCAAGTAACATTTTGGACATTCGCGGTAGGGTATGCAACACCCGAACATTGATTTTTCTCTTTTCATCCAGAATTCCTACCAGTTACATCATAAATAAACGTATATCGATAGATGAAAAAGAATTTGCGTGAAACTACCGTAAAATGGGGCTAAGCGGCTTGCTTTTTTCAGTTCTTTACAATAAAGTGGAAGAAGGAATTCAAACTGCATATGATGCTTCAAATATATAATCTCAATCTGATCCTCTTTTGTACTATTAATCACAAACACAAATAAATAACAAATAACAAATACTTCTTATTCGGGTGCTAAAAATATGATCCATTGCATAAATTTCCACAACCATCTGCAAGTCAAGTTTTTCACCAGTTTTTACACACAACCTAACCAAATTTCCGAAATTGAGAATCTCATTCGAAATCACTTTCTATTCATTATAACTAACAAAACTGCACTAAGCAAGATTGAGAATGAAGTTTAACAGTTGTCAAAAATGAAATAGCTGCTAATCTTGAAATTTGTTATTTATGAAAAGAGATAATGAATTATGAAAAATGAAGTTGCGGGTGAGCTGGTTTGCCGCACACGTGTCGCTTACAAGGGGAAAGGCCTCCTTCGCAACATCGACTTTTTGATGAGACTATCATCAATCGATAGTACGTCAAAAATAATTGGACACGTGTCCTGGCTTCTTTGTAAGTGGGCTCTTGTTTAAGAATTATGAGCGTTTGAAAATCACGGTCGCCGCGTCTGCCGAAGGTCTGCCGAGTCGCAAACGGTTGCTTTCACCAAGCCCCGCCAGTGCAGCGGTAAAGCGACTGCCGAGCAATCACGCTGCCGCTGGTTCAAATCTTCGTGTCGACACTTTTTATTTTCTTTATTTTTCGCATTCTAAATATGTCAAATAATCATTTTTTGCTGCTCCCCGGGCGGATTAATTTTTTTTCCAAAAGCAGTTAAATTATTGGAAAATAAATATCATGCATGAGAGTCGACGACAGGGGCAGCTAGCCCAAATCTTTCCCTTATTCCATGAATCGTGACAATGGGTCCGAAACCGAATTCAGAAAAATCGGAATAAATACGCACACTAATTTTCACCCAATTTCACCTCAGATGTCTGTTTTCACGCTATAAACTTCAACACGTTGCTTCTGATGTGTATAACATTCCTGCATGATATTTTTTCCCAAATAATTGAACTATTTAAAAAAAAAATCTAATCGCCGGGGGAGCATCACAAAATGATTATTTGACATGTTTACAATGCGAAAAATAAATAAAAAATATGCAAACAAATGTCGACAATAAGATTTGAACCAGCGGCAGCGTAGTTGCTAGGCATGCCCTTTACCGTTACACCGGCGGCACTTGGTAAAAGCAACCGCGCGTGACTCGGTGGACCTTTGACGGCCGTGGCGACCGTGATTTTCAAACACTCATAATTCTTAAACAAGAGCCCACTTACAAAGAAGCCGGGACACTTGTGCAATTATTTTTGACGTACCATCGATTGATGATAGTCTCATCAAAAAGTCAATGTCGCAGAGGAGGCCTTCCCTTGTTAGTTACATTTTACGGTGCCCCAAAATAAAGTGAGTTTGCCAGTCCTTAAAGAAGATTTAGTGTTAAATTCGTTTTATATTTATTTCTCTTTCGAATTCCAGACAGATAATAAAGATTGGAAAGGAAAAAGAAAAAACAAGTCAATGACAATTTTAGATTATTGCTACTATATTTCTACTCCACTTCAGTGAGCTTTACGAACTATGATTTGCAAATTTTTTTTGGGCCAGATAACAGTTCCAAATATTGATGATGATATGTTTGAACCCAGCTCGTTTTTTAACATTTCAAATTATAATTCTATTTATACATTTTTGAAACACGTTTTAAATTGAGGCCATTTTGTTCACTTTTTATCTATAGAATGAATCTTTTAAATTTACACATATATAAAGTATAAAAATATACTTCTCAGGTTTCGTCCATAAATGACGTCACGCATTGAGTACCTTCGGATATCAGTCGATTCCGCTAGAATCATATTTCATTCTCACTCACATTATCGTTATGTCATTCATGGACGAAGCCTTACTTATGTTCTTAAAATTCTTGGTTTACAGTAGGATTAAACACACTTTCAAAAACTGACTCACGCTGCTATAGAGATAAGTTGTAAAAAAAATGATTACATGATTAAATTATGTAGAAGTAAATGAGTTATGCTCAAGAGAGTCATGCTAAGTAAATACTTTCAACTACTCAAATCTAAAAAAAAAACCTAATCAGATTAGTTTTGTAATTCAAGAAGCATTGTAGCAAAATGCGGGTGCCCACTAGGGTGGTCCTTATATTCTTCAATTCGTTTGCTTCTACTGGCGAAATTTATTCGTATGCTAAAAAAAGAAAGTACCTCAGATTTTAGCCAGTTCGGTTAATATTTATCCACCAAACATGAGCCTCGAAATTTCCCATGGAATTTACATGGGAGAAATCACGCAAAAACAAAAAATTTGCATCACTTTTCATTCGAATCATTCTTTCTCCAAGAACAAAAATTTGCATGGGATGCTTAAAATATCTTTATAGCCAAGAATTCAGAATGTTGACAAATCGCAAAATGGCGGTCATCTAATTAGGCCCAGAAAATCTATTCCATGATTTTATTAACAAAGGATGGCCAGAAATTGTGGAACAATTCAATCATTTATTCTCAAGCGAATGCAAGATCTCAAAATCCAAAATTTCGAAAAATATGAAATAGCGGCTAATTCAAAACTAAAAAAATACCTTTTCCTCACAGTGTTCAATGTAATACTTTCAAACTTTGTCAAAACAAAATGTCTGGATTCGGAAATTACTTGATAAATTTGAAAATCGAAAGAAAAGAAATGGCGCCGAATTTAGAATTTAAAAAAGCTCATTTTTACATTTTTCAAGGAAATACTTTGAAACTTCATAAATACAATCGGTTTGGCTTCAGAGACTACTTGATAATTTTAAAAATCAAAAATATTGAACAAATCCGAAATGCCTTCTAATTTGAAGTATTAAAAAGCTGATTACTACAGTTTTCGACGAAACACTTCAAAACTTTATCAGAAAAAAATGTTAAATCAGAACCTGTGAGATATTTCGAGAGAATAAGGGAGAGATTTATTTTTACATTCTTGAATTGTATCTTACTTACATCTGCATGAAAAAAATATTATTTATGCAGTGTTTCGAATATTATTATTAATAATATCATTATTTTAGTATGATTTTATTCAACTCGCATCTTGTCGGATAATGTAGACTTCTTCATATCGGGAACACCGTGCCGATCATCTTGAAAAACAAGAGAGAGATTCTGTTTCTGTTTCTCAGCTTTTGTAGTTAGTTTGATATTCTTCGTCATAAGTGAGAAGCTCCGTTCTGCGGCATCATTTGTAACTGATAGTTCGCTCAGTTATTTGCGACCTTTGATGAAAGCTTCATGATCAGCCCATTTTCCCAGCTCAAGGTCCATAAAAAACGTTGAAATTTCATACCGAGTGAAGAAATTGGCTATTCTATTTGTAATGAAAGCAGAGAGGTCGCATTCCCTTCAAGAAATTTGCTAATTTCTGTATTTACATCAACGACAACACGGATGTGAAGATTATCGTAATCTTCCTTTTCAAGTGAATCCCGAAGTGCTATAACTATCTTCTTCTTGACATCCAAAGGAACATTTTTATCGAAGAAGGCCTAAGTAACTATCTCTTCGTTCATGTACCAAAGATGTAGAGCAAACTTCTTAGATTTGGCTTCAGAAATGGTTCGATTCAATGAGCCGTAGTCAATAAGAGTCTCAAAAACTCGAAATCATTGGCGCAGGAATAGCTAGACGTGCCGAAAACGACCTGGAACACGAAACTGATGCTGCTGATGATAAGGAGGATCCTTCAGAAATGCAGCAGCAAGTTAAAGAAACTCCTTATTGTCATCGCTAGGTTGCGTTCAAGCTTCAAGGTTCAAGCTGTTCCTTTACAGAGCTCAAAATACTTCCTCTGTCATCAGCTGTGGCCCGTTTGACGTAGGGATCTTGAAGTTCGGAAGAATATTCATCAGTTTTGATTACAGACCAAGCATTTTCATAGTTTCCGACAATTGCTACTTCTGGATTCGTGAAGTTCGGTTCAACTGAACACTTGAAGGTTGCTCCTAACAGGAGTTTATAAACGTGAAGCCTGCATGCGTAGAAGAAGGGCTCCTAATCTAGCAACTGCTGGAAAAATTCACAAGCTGCATTTTTCCAACCCGTAATAGAGGCAGTTGAGTCAGCACACATCTCTTCGACCTCAGCTAACAAGCTCCACTCTATGAAAGTACAGCCGATTGATTTTGCTTGTATTTTATCTGATCCGGAGGTTAATTTTGGTACTCCTAATAACTGATGACATAAAAGATCAGGTCCTGACAAGCGTCACATTTATCTTCCACTATCTATTCATCCAATCAAGCAATACACCCTATCTTATTATTTTGCCGAAGTTCGTCATCAGCTACTCTTTTATAATAATATAGAAGTTCTCTAACGATCTCCGATCGCTCTAGATGCCCAAAACACATGCTCCACGGGGAAATTGAGTTTCAGATGGTAAACTTTAGTAGTCGGATAGCTTTAACAATGGCTGGACGTCACTTTGTTACTTCCGGAAGCATTAGGTACTCAAAGCACATTTTCCTTGAGAAAGGTTTGTCTTGAACATCTGGAGTATGCGGAAGTCATGCGAAGACTTCAAATAACTGACGGGATCTCCCAGATCTCAACTTCTTTGAGGAAACTGTGTTTTGGGCACCTAATGCTTGCGGAAGTAGCAAAAAGACGACAAATGATTGTTAAAGCTATACTGGTGCTGAAGTTCACTATTCGAAATTGAACTTTTCCGAAGAAAATGTGTTTTGAACATCTAGAATACCTAAAAGTCGTTACAATACATCGAACTATTGGCGGAGACATCCGGGGCTCAAATTCCGTGATAAAGACTTCTGTTTGATACCTAGAGCTCTCGAAAGTAATGGGTAGTCTTCGGCGCATTGACGAAGTTACCCGGCTCTCAACTTTCCCGAGGAAGATGTGCTTTGGACTGCTAAAGCTTCCCTAACCGTTCGTAATTCGTTATATGATCCTTGGGGCTGGCGTTTGGAGTATCTGAGATTGTCTCATTGTCATAGCGTTCTGCCGAAATTCTGTTGGAGCATTTTTCTGCTCAAGTTCTGCTGAATGCATTCTGCGCAGACTCTAAACAGACTCGTGTCTTTTTTTACACCTGGGCAATATGTCAAATCAGACATACTACACTCATCAGAACACTTTATAGCATTTCAAAAATGCGTCCGTAAGTGATGATTAGGATAGCAATGTTCACATAATGTTATTTCGTCAATCGGTGAAAAATCGACATACTTATGACACGCTTCACGGGCTTTTAAAAACTCGCATTCTTAATGCAGTTGTTGTGAAAATTCCATCATTTTAAATCGCTAGCGCGTACCATTTCTCAATCTGAAGTTAGCAGATTGAAGCAATATGCATATCGGCTTTAAAATAGGATGCCCTAATAATAATCAACATAAAAAAAATTCTAACCACTCTCGATGCCAAGTGTACATATTCCATAGAATCTTTACATTGTTTGGGTCTTGGCTAGACGTCGACTTCATAATATAGATCTTCTTTTCTTGTTGGTCTACTAGCCTAGTAGACAAATAAAAAAGGAAGTTCTATATTATTTTATGATATCTTTTGAAAACTTCAGAACCATATGAAATCTTTTATATTCCATTGAAATCCCGTAGATTTGAGGGAAGTCCTTGACATTCTATGAAATTCAATGAAATATTATGAAATCATTCTAGATTATTATATTGTACCATTGAGCCAAATCCCTTTCGGGGTGAGTGCAACTCGTTGGGTTTGAGCCTCACTATACTTTAGATGTTAAGCTTTGAATAAGCCATTATATTCTATAAATTGTGGCATCAGTTTTAACGAATTTCGTAAGTAAGTTCTGCTCTTCGAAACTGGTCATATCCGCAGTAGTTATCTTCAATTCTATTTGAAAATATAATAATATCATAAGTCTTTTATCCATAATTTTAAAAATATATTCAAGCTTTCCGCAAATAACAGTCTGTCCAATTTATAGCCCGCATCCTATCCCAGCTGCTTTTTTCTTCAAAACTCTTTCTGATTTTGTTAAAAATGAGGTTATGAACTCAGATTCGAACTTCCACAATATTTAAGATTTTCATTTGCGCTCATCGTGTGATTTGTATGTACCAAAAGTGCGTGTAACTTGTATGCAAATGAAAACAAATTAATTTTGATGATAATATGTATATAAAAGATTACATAACTAGCTCATTTCCAGACTTGAAAACGCAAATTACAGACGCGGATTTTATGGGATCAGTCTATTTTCCTCGAACGTTCCTGAATAATGCTTCCTAAATATTGCTGGTCTAACTTTCAGGAAGTTTCCCAGGGCGGACTTCCCTTAATTTGACTCATCTTGCCTCACAATATTGCCACAAAGGGTTCTGTGTTCATGTTAAACCAACACACGAGTATGTACTTTAGGAAAAATGATTCTCTATTCCTTCTTGCCGAATTAAGTTTACAGTCCGACTGTAACCTCAATGGTAATCCTATGCCTGAAACTCCCCGCCCGGGTCGTCGCCAACCTCTCTCGTCTTGTGACAGGCTCCCGCCTCCTGCCGAGCCTCCTCTAGATGCCAGGTCCAGATCTTCTTCTTCCAGGCCTCATTTTCTCTTACTTGGATATGGACCTGGACAACTTGGACTTATTCGGCTTATTCCCTTCACAAATCCGGACCGGCGATTCGAATTGCGAAGATACATTTTTCCACGAAATAACCCATTTCAAGTGATAGCAGGACGTAGTCGCTATGTGCGCATGATAGTTCGAGAGCGAATTGTATTATCCACATCCTTAGGTGACGTTTTTGCAATTTTGGAGTATGGAGGGTTTCTTAGTGGAATATATACTCGCAATACCAGTGGAAGTCGGGTGAGAACAAAAATAAACATGTACAGCGGCGCTTTTTGTGAAATGACCAGATCAGAAGTGATGGAAGCTCCAGTCGGCAAACGCCGTCCAATCTTACCACGGAATTTTCGTGTAATAGTTGCAAACCAAGATTCTCTGCAGACTTTATACTACACCATTACTTGAAATTGAGAAATTTAAAACTAAAATGTAATATTGTTTTTGATCTGATTTCTTTTAAGGCTTCAATCTTTCATCAGTATCCCTTTCGTCTTTTTTGGAAACAGTTAAAGAAAAGAAGTTGCTTTTGATTCACTTTTATGAGATTTTTGCTATCAACTTTTAGAGAAACCGCTTTTGAAATTCTTTTTGAACAATGTGTATACCAATTTAGACTGCTGACGTCGACGCGAACAGAAGGAAAATCAAAACCCGTAGAAAAGTTATGTAAGAGTTAGTGACTCTTTGAGCTTCTTTTCGGTCTCCTGCTCACTCGTTAATTATTGCGAAAACTGGAAAAATTGGTACACAGGTAATACTGAGAAAAACAGAAAAGTGAATTATTTTCTAAAATAAATAACACGTCTATATTGATTGAATTCAGTTGATAGGTCTGGGGAGTTCAAACCACTTTTTTCCGAACGAATAGTGACTATGCGGCTAGAGCGCAGAAAAATGTGAGCTTGGTGTAGCTCCTTGTGAGGCCTCACGAATCGTAGTGTCAGAATATGCGATTTTCAATATCGATATTGAAAATCAATACCTAAATCCGTGAATGATACTTCCTCGCCCAAAAATACGGAAGAGGATCAGAAATCTGACGTCACAATATCACGCTATCACGCTATTAATATCTGTTTTTCCCGAAATTAAAGTCTTCCGCCTCAAAATGAAATAATTCATATATTAAATGCTTATGACGATGATGCCATATTACACTGAAAATGATCAAGATCTTTTACCATCTCAATGACTCATGGCTCCCTTTGATGCGCGCCGACATCTTGCATTAGATGTGTCATATTTCATATAATTTTAAACAATGCCTGCTAAACAGGATTCTATTATGATGGAGTCATTATTATTAGAATAGAAAATTTGAAACTAATGTTTAGCATGAAATAATCACAGGAATAAATAGTAATTTTATTTATCAGTCATATAAAAGCAGTCATAGAAGAATGACTGCTTCTGAAAAAGTGTAAAAAATATCTGTCGAAAGAACAATGGTTGGTTTAATAACGCCTTTTGATTGAAATGTTAAAACCAGTGAAATAACTTCCTCATTCAAAAATATTGGATATATGGAAGGAAAAGTAATACTCATACCTTTACCAAAGCAATCGGATGATGATATTGAATATAGTGCAAATTTTTTTTATGTATAGAAATGCATATATTGCTTTTTATGGAAGAAAAAGAAGAACAAACTAACTTTTTCCAGTATTTCACGATGATTCTACGATGCGACAGAATAAAAGTGATGAATATACTATCGAGAAGGTAAAATTATATTTCTACATTATTATAATGTCAAATAATAAGTATCTAAAAATGATTATTCTTGTTCTAGTATGAGTTTAATGAAGACGATGCACTAAATGAATGTCGGCGGACCAGTTAGGTGAATATTATTATCGAAACTGTGATACGGGTTGGAAATTAATATTTTAATGAGAATACTGACCACATCAAAACAGAAGAAAATTTCTCTTCTCAAACTGACATTTATCATACCCTGTTAGTGACTCTGGGCATCAAAATTCCTTTGATTGCACTACACCCCCTCGATTCGTGTCGATACGTAGCGTCGGAGGTTTTATATTTGCTATAAAATAGTATTAAACAATTCCTTTCTAACGAAATTCCATAATGATGTCGTCATCACACAGTAATGTTGTTTACTAGAAATAAATTATATCATTTTCACACCGAAATTGTTATACATCTTAATCATTTCCAATGTAATACGACACCATTGCGATAAGCATTTAATATATAAATTACATTATTTTGAGGTGAAAATTTTTAACTCAGGAGAAAGCTGATATTGATAGCGAGATATTCTAATGTCAGATATCTGATCCTATTCCATTATTTTGGGCGAAAAAGTATAATTCCCGGATTTAGGTACTGATTTTCAATATTCATATTGGAAATCGCATACTCTGACACTCCGGTTCATGAGACATCACAAGGAGCGACACCAAGTTCTCAGCCTTCTGCGCTCCAGCCGCATATCTGCTATTCGTATGGAAAAAAGTGGTCCAGAACTCGCCCTACCCATCATACATATGTAAGCCCAAAGTCGTAGAGATACTAATGTTCGTTTTAGCTCATGGCGCTGTTCTGTCGTTGCCATTTTGCTCCGTGTATAGTATACCGGATACCTGAGTCCGCGAAACTCTTACTTCTTGATTAAAATTGGTTATAAGTTGAATTTAAGTTAGATTTAATTTAGATCTAGAGGGTTGTGAAGCAAGTGTGAGCTGTACCTTGCCCTTTAAGTTGTTTTCGGTACCTTATTATGTTGATGTATACTTGCTTCTTGGTTAGCAGCCTAATAAAGATTTACCATTATTATTATTATCATTACCGACACATTCATTCTTTCATTATGTTATGTTATATGAGTATATTCCTGCGAAGAAAGCATGATACACCCCTTAGAGATAATCTTTGAAATCCTATGGTTTTCGTTGAAAGCCCTGAAAATCGTGTAAAACCTGTTGATATTCTCATAAAGTCTGATTTATTTCTTTGATATTACTTGCAACCATTTGAGACCAGAGTGTGTTTCAACATATTTTTTAGATTTCATATCAATTTTTCAAAGCTCTAAATTAGCCCTTATAGTACACACTATATGGGTCATTCCATAACATATTTACAACTGAAAAATAAAACCGCCCCGAATTTCTTTTTCATGTTTTATATACGAAAGACATAGACACGTATTTTTTTATTTCAACATAATATGCAAAATTTTCAAGTTACAATTTTTTGAACATCTGAAGTAGAAAAAATGGAAGATTCTGTCACATCTTCTATTTCGTAAACGCTTTTTTATAGAAAAAAAAATCCCAGGTAAGGTCGACGATCACCTACACTTTGCATGTAGCAATGAATAAAGAAATTATTCGGTTTTTTTATATAACAAGTATGAAATTGTTTTGAAAAAATGGCATCAGTGAAATTCAAAAAAAATTGTTGTAACCCTTCCAACAAAAAGTCACACGCTTCAACAAATTTTCGTTATGCATCGAATTTGATTCGCGAAAAATTCGAATCTGTGGGACCCATGGATATTTTGTGTGCTCCCTGTAGGCAAAAAATTGGGAAAATGAGTGGCAGTAAAATCATTGAGTGCATATTTTCAGTAATTTCTCTAGATTTTATTGAATCCCAGAACAGTTTTTCAAAAAAATAATTATTTCATGAATTCATTTAGCTGATTTATTTAGGGATGACTTATGGATTACAATCAAATTCAAAAACTTCAAGCGATATTGAGTTAGACATCTCAGATAACAACGACAGTTATTTACTTTTCGATTCTGAATATAAAGTACGTTAATAGTCAAATTACAATACCAGTTTTGCGATTATAATCATCAAATTATAATACTTTTTCCAAATCATCACTAACTTCCAAATTTTTATCTTCGCTCTAAATTAACTTAGTCAAAGTATTATTAGAAATTTTAGAACAAAGCTGAGTACAGCCCCCAGTTTATTTCTGAATTGAAAGCTCAATTTCATGACCCTGGCAAAACTTCACAAGAAAAAATTCAGTTGCTACCACTTTCGGGAACTAAAGGGTAAATAAGATAATAAGGTAATATAATAAGATGATAAGATAATAATATAATAATAATAATATAAATATAAATATAAATAATATAAAATAATAACAATAGGATAATAAGGGTAATAAGAATAAGGGTAAATGAAGGGTAAATAAGACGGCGGAAATAATGAATACTTCGCGTCACTTTATTCTGAAAGCCAGAAAATCAGGCGAAGAAGGAGTTTTACCTGCTACCAGCGAAAAAAAACAGTAGGACACTATTTGCGTTTTATGCAATTGTCCAATCTCTGAGTTTTTCAATGTTAGTCATTTTTTAAGTCTGAGATTTCTAACTCATCATCACTTGAAGTTTCCGCATTTGATTGTAATTTATGAGTCATCACGGATGCAGCTAAATAAATTCATCAAACAATTATATTTTTCAAAAACTGTTTTGGGATTCATTAAAATCTAGAGGAACTACTGAAAATATGCACCCCCTCGTTTGACTTCCACTCATTTTCTCGATTTTTCCCTACCATGGTTACCAAAGATTGGAATTTTTCGCGAATCAAATTCCATTCACGACGCAAATTTATTTTACGCACTTTTGAAGCACGTGCTCGGAGCTGACCCGACTATAAACAATTATCTGTCTAATAAAAACTACCAAACGGTCCACTCTGAAATTTTCATGAAATCTTCTCAAAACTATAGCGAATATTTTAATCCCTGAACAAACAATTTTGAAGTGTCCTATTTTTCGTGGAAGCCATTTGTTTGAAACAATTGCATATTTGTTATGTGGAAGAACTGAATAATTTTCCCATTTATCGCTACATGAAAAGTGTAGGTGATCGTCGGCTTTACCTAAAAATTGTATTTTTTTTGCAAGAAATCGTTTACGAAATAGAAGATTCGAAGAAATATTCCATTTTCCCTTCTATGGATGTTTAAAAAATTGCAACTTGAAAATTTTGCATATCATGTTGAAATAAGAACACACGTGTCTTTTTTTGTATCTAAAATACGGAAAAAAAATATTCGAGGCGGTTTGATTATTCATTTGTAAATATGTTATGGAATGACCTATATACATTTTCTATGTAAATATCAGCGTTTCGTAAAACCTGAAAGCCTACCTAAATTATAATATCAGTTCTAACGACCTTCGTCACTCAAATTTTCTCCTTGAAACTGACTTAGCGAATATAAATAGGTATCACAAAAGATCAAGCTTTGAGCCTCTAATGCCTATAATTCATCAAAGAGTTGCTATCGTATGTATTATATATTCCAATAAAGTACGAGAATAATCATAAGAAACACTGTTAACCAAATTTTTAATTAATACATAGATCAGTTCTTCATCTAATTGGGAAAGATGAAGATCATTCATACTTTGATCTTCACCCTGGCGGTCATCTTCAATTTTATTGGTGAATATGAGAATATAATATGCCTATCATTTGAAAAAGATTTTCAAGATTGTGCAAATAATAATTTGTCCGATTTATTCCGCATTATAACCCAGCTGCTACTTTCTCCTAAATTCTATTTGAGTGTGTTCGGAATGAGTACTAAGAGTGCAAGTGTCTGTATTGACACAAAACTTTGTACGATTCCAAACTGAGTTAGTATTGGTGAAAAATTTGTATGTCACGAATTTTTCTGAAATGTTTCTTAACTTTCCAAGATTAAATGTGTCGGAAAATTCACAAAACTTTCGGCAAATTTCGGTCGTGTAGGGTACTTTATCAATAAATTATGGTAACTTATTGCTATTTCGAATTGGTCAACTCACTACTCATAATCAGTCTGTCAAGTTTCTCGGAAATGAGACATTCCGTGCGTCTTTCAAAAAATAATGTACGTTCAAATGAAATCGTAGCGATACATCTGGTGAGAGAAGATAAACTAAATCTACATAATGTAAAAATTATTCATTTTTTAGAAATTTGTTTAATTTTTTAATTTATTCATCTGCTACAGAAAAAATGGAATTATAAAATGATCGGAAGCTGAAAATAAGAGGAAAATTGTTGCCATAATGAAGTACGAAAATTTGTTCAATTCATTGTTAGAATATCAAATTAAAATTAGAACGTGACAGTTGGAAATGAGAATAAAGGGTATCACGTACAAGTAAAAGAGGAGGAAGGGAAAAGAAGGTAATGATTTCTGAGACTTCTTTCGTGCAATATCCGACTTAGACTGAGGTCTTCAATGATAGCGACAGTATATGCAGGATTACAAACAAATTTTGAAATTCACTGGGTCCAGAGTTGTCAGATTTTTGAGAAAATTGAGGTAAAAGGTGTTATCAAATACATTTTCGACTTTTTTGAAACAAGGTTGTGCGCGAAGCTGACGTTCTAGAGTCTTCTAAAATATCTCAAATCAAAAGCTGATTCTGCTAATTAAAAATGATTATTCTTGTACAGACAAAATTTTGTAGTCATCTATCCTCAGCACTAACTAGATTTTGATGCACATGCGCGCGCTCACAGTAAAAAATAAAATTCGAAATGATACACAAGTCAATATCATTTTGATATGCAAGAAAAATAATACCAAAATCGATAGCATTTTGATCGGCCGGGATAAATGATCGATTTTTGTCGAGATCATGATGATCTCATTCTGGGTCATGTATCATGTCAGGCCAAGATGGCCGACATTCTTAGAGCGTTTTAGCTCATATTCGAGTTTTTTATGATTTGAAATCGTGCAATGTTCTTTAAAACTTAAAAAATAACGAAACTCGATAACAGGATAAACCTCCTGTTAGGTTTAGTTGTGACTTGCGCGCGGTTAGAAAAAATATTTAGGTTATGACATCCGCGCCAAAAACTGGCGGTTATTTTGTTTAGCACGATAGATGACCCTGAAAGCATATAAAAATGATCCGAGTGGATAGATCAATGTGATCTCGAGAGTTGAATTATTGCTGGAGCAAAATGATCTGCAACAAAAATGATATATTCTTCACTGTGCTCGCTCACCATTCCTCACTACGCTGCTGGATTTCTAAATTTTGGTTAGTGAAATTTCACTAATTCAAATAAGAAGAAATCAGTCATTAACTGTTAGTAGAAAAACTGCTAAATTCGATTAGTTCAAACATTCACTGATTCCATAGTGGAAAACTACTAATTGCTAAGTCAAAATATATAAATTTATTTAGGACTGTATATTTTCATTAAAGGATCGAAATCGTAAAAAAAAATTTAACATAAGAAAGCGTTCGTGTGACATTTTCAACTTTACTAAAACAATAGAAAGATAATAATGTGAAATGTAAATAGGTTGCATCACCTCCTCCAACATAACGTATTTACAAGATATTGCTTCCAAGATAAAAAAAAATTAGAATTATTCACATAGCTTATCGGTCTTACCTTACTTTATTCACGTTAGAAATAAATCACATGATTCGAACGAACACAACATCACACCTGACACGTTAAGTCGTTGGACAACTATTTTATATCGGAAAAAAATGGGGAAAGAAAGTTTACTTACTGTTTAGTAACAGAAGTAACTAAAGAATCAGTAGACCCCAGTAAAAATGCTCATCGAGACGTTGCTATACAAAAACATGCAAAAGGCTTTTGGACTCAGAATGCCTCTGTTCGCACGTCTAGCGTGGAAGGTGTCAGATCTACTCACTTCATTTTTTGCATGAAAATGTGTTTCACGTGCCAAAGGAGAGAAAAAATAATGTAAAGCCTGGTGAAAATACTCAACTAGACATTGCTGTGCAAAAACATTCAAGTTTAAACCTTCTGACCAAAAGTTGCTCAAAACTTACATAAATTTGTCTCAAAACCTGCCCATGGGATTCGAAATTTTCCGAAACAGAGGAGAAATCTGTATTATGTATATGTTTATCAGAAGTGCATGTGAATTGTGTGCAAATAAAAACAAATTAATTGTAATAATAATATGTATATGAATGATTACGTAACCGGCTAGTTTTCAGACTTGAAAAGGTAAATTACAGGCACAACTGGACAGGGTTCAGATTTAGCAGTTAAAAGTCAGACCGTCTGAATTCCCTGACTTGGTCAAACCAGATCCGAATTCCATTTCTAATGGAGGCTAAAATTGCGGATTTTATGGAATCAGTCCGTTTTTTTTCAAGCGCTTTTAGATAATGTTCCCAGATTATTGATAGTCTATTTTTAAGAAGCTTTCCAGGGCAACCCTTTCCCTCAATTTCGCTTATCTTGCCTCACAATATTGCCACAAGTGTTTCTGTGTTCATGATGTACCAGCATCCGAGTATGTACTTTAGAAAAAATGATCCTCTATTTCTTCTTGCAGAATTAAGTTCACAGTCCAACTCTAACCCTAATGGCAATCCTATGCCTGATACTCCCCGCCCGGGTCGTTACCGACCTTACTTGTCTTCTCGCAGGCTTCCTTCTTCTGCCGAGCCTTCTCTAGATGCCAGATCCAGGTCTTCTCCTCCCAGGCCGACTCCTCTTATATTTGGATATGGACCTGGACAAATTGGACTTATTCGGCTTATTCCTTTTTCAAATCAGAACCGACGATTCGAATTTCGAAGATACATGTTTTCTGTCAATATGCCAATTCGAGTGCTACAAGGACATGGCATATATGTATCCATGCCAACACAAGAACGAATTGTATTATCGACATCCAGTGGTGATGTTTTTGCAATGTATGAGAATGGTGACTCTTTTGGTGGTATATATGATGCCAGGTCAAAACGACCACGAGTGAAAATAAACATGCAAAGCGGCATAATTACCCCAATGACCGACTTAGAAATTAGGGAAAGTCCAGTAGGCGCGCGGCGCGTATTATCACGGAATTTTAGGGTAGTATTTGGAAACTACGATTCTTTACAGACTCTGCACCGCACCGCATGTTATGATTCGCCTGTAACAAATTCAGTCTAATATATTTTTCGCGATAATAGGAAAATCTTAAGTAAAATCAATTTATTTCTACGTAAAGAAAATCTTGATTCTACTCTATTCAGTGTCGACTAATGTGAAGCATTTGAAACTGGAATTTGTAGGTAACTTAAAAGACAAATTTTTGGTCTGGATTATCTTCGATTGAATTGAAAAGGTGGAAAATATTTACTGAATCTAATGAAATGTAATTACGATTATTGAAAAGCTCTTATTGGAATATTTTTTTAGTATCATAAGATTGTTCTACGATGATGTTCATTTTTATCAGTTTTTTTATTGATTTGTAAATTAGGTTCGATGTAATATATTAGATATTTAGAATGCTAAAATCACGAAAATGTAAAAAAATTCCACTTCATAGCATAGAATTTCAATTGTACACGAAATATAAGTTCCAAATTTTGCGAATTCGCTAAACAGTAATGAATATATAACATACCTGATTTCACTCAAATTTAATTTATGTTTGTCAGTGTTTCCTTCTCAATTTGCAATAATAAGTTGAAATAAATGTGCGTCAAACTCGCCGCAGTACTAGGTAACTTGGCGCATGTACACTATTCAGAAAAACACTTCAATTAGCCATTTTAATTGACTAAGATATAATTTTTCCTATAACCAAAGGTTATAGGAAGACATTTTTGTGTGATTCTCGCTTTTAACTTTCACAAAAAGCTCTTTTTAAACAGTTTTTTGATTAATATTTTTTCTAATTCCGGCTGTTGACGTCAACATGAAAAAACGATAAAAAATGTATGGAAAAAAATTTATGAGCCTCACTGATACCTAAGTATATAAAATCTGCATTTTCTGGATTATAAGATACATACCTTGAAAAGAAGATATCTGACTTCGGAAACGACCCTTTTTTTATAAAAAATAAGATACCGATTTTCTCCTCTGAACTTTTCTTGGTCTCCTATTCACTCGTTAATAATCACGCAAACTGGCGAAATTGACGCGTAATATTGAGAAATACTACAAATGAAATAAATAAATTCATAAATGATGAGTCTATATTAATTTCATTTAAGAATCATTTCTTCATTTAAAAGTTATTTTTTTAATTCCTGAGGAATTCATATTTGAACTGTTAATAATATGCAAATATGATTTCGGGCTCTTCCGGTGCCCTATGCAATACCGATTAATTTATTCTTCTATATTCATTCAAATTCCTTTTATGCCAGTGTCCATGTCTACCGAAAAAATCTGGCTATATGTACCGAAAGTTCGATACATGTAGCCACAGCCTCTTTTATATTAATACCATAAATAAGCGAATATACAAAATAATTTGGGATAGATTTTTTTCAATTCAAATGAGGGTATTTTTTTAAGTTTAAATAACTTTGAATACTGGTGGGTCGCTCGTGGAATTATACGAAATAATCTATTTTCGTTTGACCTGGTGATCAAGCCTGGATCAAGCTCAAATGAAACGCTTCATCTGACTAGGGCCTGTTTTGATTGTCAGCCTAAATCGCCAAGTCTGGTTCAGATTTGGACCTAGTTTATTATCGCATCCTATAGCTATTTGATTTTTGAACAGGTTTTTTTTTGTTTTATATTAAATTCCTCCAATCTGAAAGTCTCTTTCATTTTTTTTTTTTTTGAAGAGCGAGGTGCAAGAGACATAATTTTTTTGGGTAAAAACAGCGCACTTTGACAATATATTGTTTGGGCAGGAGAGGCTGAGGACACGGCGTCACTGCACTTAACTATAAAATCCTAAATACTAGAGAAAAATAGAAAAAATGAGGAAATTTTGAGCACGTTTTCAGTTGAAAGCTTCAAGTTATGAACGCGATGATCGTCGAGTGTCAAGTGCCGCCTTCGTTCTCGATTCCTTATAAGCATCAAATTTTACGTTGAAAATCTGGAATAAGAAAAAATTAATCCACTATCTATGCACTTCATTCTCCACGCATGTTTGAAATACTTGCAAGCAGTTTCAACCAGTCAAAAAGAAGTTATAATTAAATGCACAACAAACATGACGCCGAACGACACGCGCTCGCCGCGCCGAAAATGGTCTCGAGGTTCTGATCAGTTCGGGTGAGTTCGGTCCACATCATGGCAAAATAATTCAGCGCCATCTACCATTAATTGTAGGAACTTTGCTACTAGCTCACTAGCCGAGCACGATACCGAGCCATCAAGAAATGCAAGCCTGGCCCAGGCGTGGGCCGGGAACAAACCAGGCGATTTCTGCACGGATTTTTCTTAGTTGTACAACATCTAATGTTGATAATACATCAAGTAATATTTTTCTTACTCGAAGTATGTATTTTATGTTATCATTATTTTCATTAAAATGGAAATATGAAATCTCACCAAAAATAGCTACGATTTAAAAAGCTCCGTCAAGAAAAAAACGAGTACAATTAACATATTCAGTGAAATTAAAATTGGCCAAGTAATTGTAAAAAATATAACTTCTAAAATTGATTAAATAAAGAAAATCATAGAATACCATAGTTTAGTTCAGTTTAGAATAAAATAGTTTCCACAATTTTTTCTCCTAATAATACATTATCAAAGTTTCTATATATTTTTCAATCTTATCAACTTCAAAAGTTGAATTTTTTCAGAATTACTTAGCAAATCATGATATGACAAACTACACTCAACTCTGGATTCATATGAGGTATCGGGTATGGCCTGCTATGGCTGTGAGGGGCTTCCAAGTATTTTTATATCGTAAACACTAGCATGCATGGATAATAATACGGGACAGCATCTTCAAGAGTGCATCTGAAGTGTGCGATACTGCAGCTGTAGGAAGAAAGGCTGGAGATGCTTGGTGGAATGATGAAATCTGCATGGCTATCAAGGAGAAAAAGCAAGCATA
>JAUMHM010086241.1:0-11081 GCA_032362435.1 Melikaiella ostensackeni
GTTTGCCGATTTTGATTTTGACGGGAAAATGTTCCTAGAATGCCACAGAATCAAACCCAACAAGAAAATCCGAGGTTTGAAAACTTTCGAATTAAACTTGGTTCAAGCACACCGTGGAATACGATGTTTGAAATCTCTTGCGATGATGTTGTAGTAGGTACAAAATTACGTGCATGATGTAGTTTGGAGTCCGTCGTTTACCGCTGTTGTCTTTACGCAGCGGCTTAGAGCGTTGAAGGTGCCATTAATCGCCTCCGGATGCTTTTTTAGGGCTACAATATGTTACTCTATAGGGTTTTAGTCGTTTACTTCCTGAAGGTTTAGAAAGTTTCTTACAATGCGACAGGTATTTAATAAAATCTGCTTTTTGAGCTTTTTGATGAATAGATGCATGTATCACATTCCTCTATATTGTCTTTACTTCATGCCTTAGCTCGCTATACTTATGAATCTTGATTGTATAGGTTGCCTGCAAGTTCCGGTTAAGTGGACAAGCAATGTCGATGATATAGACTTTTCCACCTTTTTTCTCTTCTCTTTTCTCCACCTGGATAGTAAGATCCCAGTACAAAATACAGTCTTCGTTTTCTAGAACGAGCACTGGGATGTATCTATATAAAGGCATCCATTCTGTTAAGATTCCTAGGTTTAGGGCAAGTTGTTGATGTATAATGCCCGCTACATCATTATGTCTGTGCGTGTACTCTCTCTGAACCATTACGCGACAACCATCAACAATGTGCTCGATGGATTCGTTGGTATCTCCGTATCGTCGTGGATAGCTTTTTCTCTCCATTGCGTTTCTAATTCCTCTATGGTTCCTGCTCTGATATTCAAGGCTTTCTCTGAGGACAAGTTC
Organism: Melikaiella ostensackeni; assembly: GCA_032362435.1. Lineage (NCBI taxonomy): Eukaryota > Metazoa > Arthropoda > Insecta > Hymenoptera > Cynipidae > Melikaiella > Melikaiella ostensackeni. The sequence goes on from JAUMHM010086241.1 coordinate 860, forward strand.
AAGGACGTGTAATCAAGATCTGCTTCACAGATTGTGTTGCGGAGATCATCATCTCCTTTGCTGTTAAAATAGTCTCGCAACTGCATAACTTGTGATATGCTCAGTTGCTTGACATATACAACGCCTCTACCTCTTTTATGTCGTGGTAGAACTACCCTTTCGAACGCCGAATTGCAGTGATGCATTCAGTGCTTGGTCATTTCAATGCGGATGGTTCTGTTTATCCTTTCAAGATCGGTGTTCAACCATTTGATGAGCCCAAACGAGTACGTGAAGACAGGAATGGCATAGGTGTTAATAGCCCTGATTTTATTGGCCCAATCAAGAGATCTCTTCAGAACCAATTTAAGTCTTGTAGTAAAGGCAGTCTTCAGACTTTTCATAACTATCGTATACTGAATACCCTAAGACTCACGAATACCCAGATATTTATATGACTCACCCGCAACCATTGCTTCGATGAGATCCTCGTTTTCATCCTCTAATTCTGCGGTCCCTAATTCTCCCCTGATTACATGCACTGCTTTGCATGTCGCTAAATCCAAACTCTATGTGGATGTAATTGAAAAACTGCTTTGTGACATGGATCACCTGCTCCAGTTTCTGGTTTGAACTAGCGTATAGCTTCATGTCATCCATGTATAGAAGATGGGTCAATTGATAACCATCCGCGTTATCATGCACTCTGAATCAATGAGACATGCTCTTTAGTGTTTTGCTCAGTATATTCAACGCTAAACAGAATCATAATGCATTAAAGAAGTCTCCCTGAAAGATACCCATCGTAATGCGACTCAGTCTAGTTATCCTTGGTTGTTAATGACCAAAATACTTGATTCTTGTCACTGAATGCAAATCCAGTGTTAAAATCGCAAAATTTGAAATGGTGGATCCAATATGGCGACCAATAGTGTGAGATTTTGGCTAATATTCTTTAAAATTGGTACCAGGAGGTTTTTGAGGTTCGCTGAATCCAAATCTGTTGTCGTAATTACACAATTCAAAAGTTTTGGTGACCTGACACTTTTCGAAGTGCTCTATTAAAGCGAGTCCCCTCGCCTCTCACTAAGAAAGATATTCAATCTTTGTCGGAATCACTTTGACCTTCTAAAGAACTATCAACACTTTGTGAAGAACTATTTTCTGGTGCTTGTGGAAATTTTAAGAGAGCAATAACTTCTTTTGGAAAGGGTTTTGATTGCTTTTGAGGAATTGGTGTTTATGATGTGATGACAGGATCAGACGCGGTAAGCAGTGCATGTAACAGATCGATCATAGTATACTTTCTTGAAATTTTTCTCGTATTGTTTTCCCCGCAGTTTTATAAAACTTTATCACATGATTCTTGTGCTTCCCCTGAGAGTTGACCAATTGGCAATAAAGCATTCTCTATGATCGTTGCACTATGAATCAAAATTTTGTGCACAGAAGCTGGCATATAAAACAAACCACATACTTCTATGTAGGGTCTTACTGCATTAAGAGCTTTTATCTCATATGCTTCGCTGTTGATTTCGAATCCAGAAGACAAAGTTCGTAAAATCGTAGCAAATTCTTCTCTTAAACGTATGTCAACTATAGTAATCTCAGATGAAGTATCAGGATCGCTAAAAAATCTGCAACCTGTATTTCGGTAGTTCATTGTCCCGCTGCCTTCGGCTTTGCGAATATCAATCAGTAGACCCATCCTATTCTTAAAAGCTACTTAAAAGGCATTTGTTCTCTCTTTAAGACTAGCCTTTCCAGCAGGACTTCGAGCTTGTAACTTTTTAAATTCCAAACGCTAGGAGATGTGTAGCAAACATTCAAAAGACCTAATCCAGGCGTGTAAAGGAGAGAGGATAAACTGAAATGTGGATGGGTCAGTTTGTCTTCTAACAGCTTCTTCAATGTTGTTCATCATAGCAGGTGTTTCTTCGTAAATGTAACATGCTCGTGAAGAAGATGTTTCTGTAATAGCATTGCAGACTTTACCTAATTGATCATGTTTAATGACGCTAGGCGAAATGTGGTCTATTTGACTCTGCATCTGATCTCTTTTGGCTTAAGATACTTGAGTAGTCTCTTTAATCAATTGAATTTTTATTGGTACAGTACTTCTAGAGGACGTCGGACGATAATTTTTCACGTGATTATTTTTTCAGATGAATTAAATTCTTGCGTATACAGCTCTAAGGGAACGAGTGAAGTAATGAAAAGGTTTTGATCATTGAAATCTTCCGGAGATCGCTGTTTATAAGCTGAATGGCCCGAACAATTGAATTTTGGCTCTTTGTCCAGTTACTGTAATATTTTCAGGGTAATATCTGCTTTTAGCTTATCTTATTTTATGATAAGAAGGATATAAGTCGACACCTCTTGCCTTTGCCCCAGATCTAACATCGAGATATTGATGCTTGGTCAACTTATCCATTACAATTATTGCCAATGCCTCGTCTTCAGTATAAGGTGAAAAAGTTTGTATACATTTCTGAATTCCATCGAGATTCTCAGATGAACGAAGGGCTACTTGTCTTATCAGATTTGCAGCTTCCCTATCACCCTCCAAATAAAGATTGACAGATGCAGCTAATGCTAGTTCAGAACCACTTAATTTTCTCAATTCTGATATTTTTCGTGTTTTTGAACTAGTAGAAGAATCATTAAAAGATTTGAGTGGTCAACCCCTCTTAGTACTAGCACGTTCAGGGATGGGATCTTCAATTTGAAGATGAACTTGAGTACAAGGAAATTCAACTTTCTCCTTGAACCAAGATACATTTTGAACCATAAGCTTATCCCAATGCCTTCGGACCTCATTTAATTTATTTAAAATTTCTCTGCAGAAATTTTAACAACTTGTAATATCTTATCTTTTACTCCCTTAGGATGTTTTTCTATTTACAGATTTTTAATCATATAATCTTGTAACTGATTTTTTAAACCTCAAATGACGTTGATGGATTTCTTCTTTCATACAAAAATAAAAATAAATCTTTTCTTGTGGGACCGAACTTCATTTTATTCATAGTTATTAGTTATTTTTCACTGTGACACTATGACCACTATGAAATAATTCTTGCAGATATTCTAAATATTATTTACAAGTAATGAAAATCACTTCTTCTAACCAAAAATCATACGTGACATTTCACTCATGGAAACAAAAGAAGGTTCAACATTTTCTCATTTGTTTCGATCAACTTCAGATACTTTTGGATAAGACCTAATTTAATATATTCTTATTTTGAAGTAATCATAAAAGCCTATTACTCTATATAGAAATTTATTTAGTTAAGAGAGCCGCACGTGAACGTACATAATTGTGGCGTGATTTTGAAATATAAATGCCAGCGGAAAAAATCCATATAATCCCAACGTCGAACAATGTTGAATCGTCAAAATAGATGAACTTAAGTACGATAATTATTTAAAATTTTACGTTTTAGATAATAAAATCCACGTTCAATTTATGATATTGATACATAAGCCGCATTCGTTTTCCTCAAAAATAAGCTGGTATATTCAAAGTATTCCATTATTGAAGCCCTAATCATTAAAACTATTTCAAAATACAAAAAAGGCATGTTGAACTTGTGTATAAGAAACACACATTATTAGTTTTGACCCACATTAAAAGGACTAAGTGAGCGACGATAATACCTTAAAAAATTGTATACTTATGTAAAATGATACGTCAATAAGTGAAGAAAAGAAATATACAATCAAAATTTAATTTGAAAACACTTGCAAACATTGATCTTTGTCTTCCTCTCGGCCTACTGTGGAGCGTTCAAGGGAAAGAGTATGTCATTAAATTGGAGCATTAAATGAGATGAATGATTAAATGATGGATTAGATGAGATGAAATCTTAAAACTTTCATTTTACATCAATTTCATAATTTAATAAATGAATAAGATTATCAATGCGTGAATCTATTTCTAATGAATAAATTTTTTTTCTGTTTATTTTGATATGCTTCTCGCTTTTCGTGTGGTTATTGTGGGCAGCAGTAAGGAGTGACATGTAGGTATCGTGGGGGACTATCTCGTAGGATAGAAGGAGAAGAACCGATGAGGAAAGTGAATTTGGGGATTCTATCAGGGAAGAGGGAGACGGAGTGTCACTAGGGATTCTAGGGAATTATGGGTTAGAGAGAGAGGGTTCCTGAGTTCCCACGATGCGTGCGGCCTGTACCTGGAGTATAAGGGCTTCGCGAGTTTTCAAGTATTTGTTTAACCTAGCCATACTTTTGGGTGGCTCTTGTCTGTTCGTTGGGGGGTCAACTAAACCCGGCTGCAGTTTTTGGTTCTTATCATATTCTCTCAAGCCAGGAGGCCGTCCATATCCGTGAGGAAGAGAGAGAGAGAGAGAGAGAGAGTGCAAGTCAGGGAGCGTGATTGGTAGAGTGCGTTGTGGCGGACTGCGCTAGAGCGGTGCAGGCCGGCCTCGCTAATGGGTACAAGAGAGAGCTAAGTGTGACATCATGCAGTGTGTCGTTGCGGGTTGCCGTCCGATAGGTGACGTGAGGTAATGATCCGGCCGGGTGCAGCTGGTATGCCAACCGCATCAGCGGAACGAGTAACTGGTATGCCAGTAGTCTCGTAAGAAGGAGGAAAGGAAAACTTATATACTAATGATAATAATAAGCAACATACAAGAGAAAACCGTGGGGTGGAGGTTTCGGATCCATCCGAGTGCAGCTGGTATGCTAAACGCCTCAGCGTTGGAAATGGAGGAAGGAGGAAATGAAAGTAAAGACACAAGGGTTATGTAGGTAAAGTCAGTATTTTATTTCAGCAGATTCGATATACAGCGGGTTCGCAAGCAGAGCGGATGACCAACCCTGAGTGAGAGAGAAACAGTAGCGTAAAGCGTAATGGCGCGCAGGCCGATCGAGGTGGTCACTGACCAGAGCAGATGACCAACCTTGGGAGTAAGAGAGATAGTGAAGTAGCGTTTGGTGGTCGCAGTGGTTCCTAGCCCGAGCGGATAACCAACCCAGGGAGGTATTGAGAGCTAACAGCGGTCGACCCGCCGTTGAGTCTTTTAGATCAGAGCGGTTGGCCAGCCCTGATCGTTCTGGCCGGTTCGTCGCGAACGCGCCTTTTTGTATTCGTCGCGCCTCACGGGAGTCGCGAAGAGCTGACCGGAGTGGGGAGGGGCGAGTGGAGGGAGATGCGCGCGTTCGAGTTTCGTGAGCGCTGCAGTCGCGGCTCTCATTTACACTCGGTTCTGTCACTCCGCTGGCGCGACGTGAGGAAAAACGTATCTTCCTTATCCTGACATGGCCATACTTATGTACGTGCGCAGGTATGTACGTGCTTCGGCTAGTCTATCTCTGTCTCTTAATATTTAAAGGTATAGTTTCTAAAATGGTTGCCTACCGAATGAAGGAACGTCGTCTGCGAGAAGGTTTTTATATTTCATATCAAAAGAGTTTTGCTCTATGCGAGTCGCGTATAACAATTTCTAAAAAATAGTTATTATTTTCATTGCGTAATAAGTGGCTCTTAACTATTACATGAGTAATTTTCCACTATTGAATAGAAGAGATTTTTCATCCTAAACCACTATTTTTTCAGTGAAATTTCACTATCAAATAGTGATATTTCACTATTTCAAATTTAGAGTGTTATTTCAATGAAAATAGTATATTGTATGATATTTTTTGCAAGAACTCCAGGAAAACGGTACTTCGCGCACACTTTACAGACACAGAATGTCGCCATTTTCATGCACATGTTGAAAAAAATATTTCTCAAACAAAGTTCCTTAAAATAATCATTAACATTATTTCTCATAATAAATACAAGTGTATAAGGACGTTAAGTTTGAATGAAGTTATGTTAAAAGTAAAGTTGATGAACTGTGAGCTTTTCATAGGGTCTTTTCTCTTAGCAATAGAGATTGAATAAAAATGTTGTAAAGTTTTCAAAGAAATTAAATATTCGAGACAGTGCGTGCATCTCAATTTCAGGAACGAAAGTTTTTTAATGCTGAGGTCGTACAAGTCGAAGAAGTTTAGTTCGGAAGTTTTCAGTTTCTAAAGTCTGTATTCTGGAAAAAAATCAATAAACCGAGGTCTATGTAAAATTATGCTTTGTAACTTTGACATTCCTCAATTACTGGGAAAATTGTTTTATTTAGTCGTACTAAGAATCTACACGAGAAATAATTACGTCCGTTATTTAAGAGAAAGTAATCATCAGTAAAAAAGTTATACTATAAAACATATGTTTCTGAAAGTAATAAATCGAATAATGAAATATAATCGGATTATTCTTCAGGGCGTCCCTTTTTATCGCGGAAATGAATTTTTGTTCAATTCTCGGTAAGCAAAAGATATTCACGGTCATTGAAATCAAAAAATTCGAACTCTTAAAGCTGAAACTTCAAATTTCAAAGATTTCACAAAGATTTCAAAAGATTTCACAACGATTTGAAAAATATCACAAACATTTCAAAGATTTCAAAATATTTCAGGAGATTTCAAAGATTTCGCAAAAGTTCTAAAGATTTTAGAAAGATCTTAATAGATTTCAAAAGAGTTAACAAAGTTTTCAAATTTTTCGGAAAGATTTAAAAGATTCCAAAATATATCAGAAGATTCCAAAAATTTCATAAAGATTTTAAAAATATCAGAAACATTCCAAAGATTTCAAAACAGTTAACAAGATTTTTGAATATTTCATGAAGATTTTTATGACTACATAAAGATTTCAAAGATTTCAAAGATTTCAAAAGATTTCAGAGGTTTCAAAATATTGCAGAAAATTTCAAAGATTTCGCAAAGACTTTAAACATTGCAAAAAGATTTTAATGATTCCAAAAAATTGCAAAATATTTTATAAGATTTCAAATCATTCAAAAGAATTAACAAAGTTTTTTAATATTCCACAAATATTCGAATTATTTCATTAAGACTTCAAAAATTTCACGAAGAATTCAAAGGTTTCAAAATATTTCAGAATATTCCAGAAGAAATTGAAGATTTCGCGAAGGTTTGAAAGATTTCAGAAAGATTTCAATATATTTCAAAAGGTTCAACAAAGTTTTTGAATTCCCACAAAGATTTCAATGATTCCAAAATATTTTTAATTTTTCAAAGATTTCTCAAATATTTTGAAGATTTGAGAAAAATTTCGAAGATTCCAAAAGAGTTAACAAAGTTTTCAAGTATTTCACAAAGATTTCAATGATTTCATAAGAATTTTGAAAATTTAACAAAGATTTCAAAGGTTTCAAAATATTTCAAGGATTTTAAAGATTCCAAAGATGTAGAAATATTTAAATTGAAAGTTTTTAAATAAAATACCGTTGAATCATTTTCAATGCTGAAAAATAAAGAAAAACTCAATATATTCCATGATTGAAAAGTTAACAATTGAACACAACATTTAAGAAAATTAAAATCGAACTTCTGATAAATTGCATTATATCATGTGATATGATTCTTAAAGTACAGCAACAAATTTTCCTGAAGTGAACTGTCATCTTCTAAAAAATAAAATTAAAAGCCATTGAAACGAAAGGACGCCTAGAAAGTATAAAATGCTGTAAATTGAATTATGATGATCCAATTCTTTACTTCATCTCGAGAAGGAAGCTTTAAAAAGGTGCTTCTTCTCTTTTCAGAACCATTAAGCACAGAAAGCGAAGAATTCCCTTTTTCTTATTTTCATACTAAATTCACAGTAAACGCCAGTTGATTAAGGGCGTCGGATAAAGGGAACTTAGAAATTTTTTTGGGTGTCCACAATTATGAACACAGCCCTGCTCCCATATTTATTTTATGAGGAAATGAATATTTTAATAGAAAATATTTATTTTCTGAAACGTTGATTTCAACAAACTAAACTTTACAATTATGAAGCGAATTTCGCGATTCAATGCGGAAGTGAAAAATACTTCCAACTTTTTTGAGAACTAGGCGGCGGAAGATGACAGACGAAGAGGCAGGAGAAGCCGATCCAGCAGCACGCTCACAAGACGGTGGCGGTTACTTTTTGTACTAAAATGATGAAATCGCAGATTACCCAGAGAATCGCAGTCAGTAATTTATCTATTCTCTTAAAACTAACAATCGGAATATAAAAATAAAACTAACAATTTTCGTCATAAACATGCATCCTGAAATTATTTTTTGCAGAAATACAACGATAAAATACTATTTTTAAAGTTATTCACTAAGTTCACGAGTCATTTCTAAATCCATAAATTCACCAGCCTTGCGAAATTATTTATTCATATATACACAAGTCTTTGTTCTTCATGAATAAATGAGTAAATAAATTTACCAACTTTGCCAAATTAATCATTTCCAAATTCACAAGTTCATTTCTTATGAACAAATGAATTTCCTGACTTGTGGCTTTATTCATTCCCAATCGCAGTTGTCTCTTTCCTTTACAAATGAATAACTTTACAAAGTTGTGTAATTATCAACTGTGAAATTCGCAGCTTCCTGTTTTTTGAGAATAAATGTACTATATTGTAATATTATTTATTACAAATACAGTTTCTACTGCACACTTGCAAATAAATAATTGTACTAAAATATAAAATTATTTATTAATTTATTCACAGGTTCATAAATAATACGGCCCTGAAAGTCAGATATGTGGCACGTGCTAAGTTATCGGCTTTTGTCAAAGGGAATTATATTCTGGCAACATGATCTTTACAATGGAATAGGTGTTAGGTTCATGTAGAGGGGAATTGAACAGTGCTATTCCAAAACGATTGAACTTCTCTTTTCATCATATTAGACAGACAGAGAGACACAGAAAGAGATTTGTGAATTTGGAAATAAATAATTTCGCAAATTTAGTATATTTATTTATTTATTTATGGAGGTCAGAGACTCGTGAATTTATAAATAAATAATTTCGAAAGGTCGGTACATTTATTTATCTATAAAGGAAAATGACTTGTGAAGTGAGCAATGAATAATTTGACACCCTGGGAAACTTATTTATTCATAAGAAATGGACTTGCTCCTTTTTTTAGTTGAAAAGTTTACTATTAAAGTTTACTAATTCTGAATACGGGTTTGGTACCAACTTTTAGACGTAGTGGCTATCGGGGTACCATTGTTGACATTAATCTCGCTTCTGTAGGTATTGCAACAGTGACAAATAGGTGGCAAGTCCTTGAAGATTTTACTGGAAGTGACCACCAGTATATCAAATTCTGTGTTGGTTCAAACTCTGGAGGAAGAAGAGCTCATAATAGATTCATGGGGATACGTGGTTGGAATGCTGCGAAACTCAATTGTCAGGTGATGCTTGAAATGCTTGCTAGAGCGATCAGGCTTATCGGCGAATTGGATCCCCTCATAAATGTAACCAGAAAGCTGGCAGAGAAGAGTGTTGAACAGACTATGAGCCTGATCGCCAACGCTTGCAATGTATCAATGTCAAAAAGATCTAGGCATCGACAATTAGAACAGAATTACTGGTGGAATGATGAAATCGCTAACCTCCGTAGACAGGCACTGGCTAAGCGCAGGAAGGCCCAACGTAAGAGGGGTCGCGCTGATGTCGGTTTTGTTGAGGTAACTTACTTTACGGCCAAAAAGGCGCTGTTATTAACTATCAAAATCAGCAAGAGGAGTGGATGGATTACACTTCTTGACGAAGTTGATAAGGATGTTTGGGGGCGCGGTTACAAGATTATGAGCCGCTGTCTTGGAGCCCGAGCACTGAAACCCCCACGGGATTCTGTGACCATGGAGGCAATCGTGGGAGCATTGTTTCCTGAACATCCCGAGAGATTTTGTTTTTCGGTACCAGTGGTGGATGCGAAAGTACTGGGATTCAGTATGTATGAACTGCGTGACGCTGTCTACTCCTTGGGCAACCGTAAGGCTCCGGGCCCAGATGGGATTCCTGCTGAAGTCTTCAAGCTGATTGTAAGCGAGTACCCGTATTTACTCTTAAGTATGTACAACACATGCTTGTTGGCTGGTGTTTTTCCGCAGAGATGAAAGGTGCAGAGATAGGTCCTGCTTGACAAGGGTAAGGGTCCGACCATTACCTCCTTGTCCTTCAGGCCGCTCTGCATGCTAGATAACGCAGGAAAAATTTATAAAAGAATGTTACGGGCACGGATACGCAAAGCTGTTGAAGAAGTAGGGAGTTTATCTGAGAACCAACATGGGTTTCGCATCAAACACTTCACTATCGGAGCTATAAAGGAGGTCATTGCTGAAACTCGAAGGGCATGGCTGGGCAATC
>JAUMHM010086242.1:0-11081 GCA_032362435.1 Melikaiella ostensackeni
GTCATCTATGTAATGTGCAGTTAATGTCAAGAAACTCCGTTTTGTGTGATCATCTGTCCACATATCTGTAGTAAATGTAAGATCATTTTGAGATAAAACAATTTCTAACTTATTTTTAATTCTATCGTATTCTGCTGGTATTACAGTTTTTGCTAGAGTTCTTCTAGATACTTAAACATCCTCAATCTTTTGATAACCATAGTCAGCACCAATTTTTATTAGAGATTGTGCTAGATCCATAAACCCCTTTCCTGCAAAATAAAAATTTACAATAATATATTTGTCTTTCATTTCAATCTGAAATGCTCACGATATTTCTCAAATTAATAAAATATCCAACTTTTTACAAAAGATAATATTACTAAAATCTGTAAAATGAGAAGAAGGGAAAACAAGAACCTTGTTTGCAAATTTATGAAATGTACAAATGTGTGAATTGGTGATATTTTCAATGTAAATAATAAAGTACTTTTTAAAGATTAATCATAGTATTCATTGATTCAGATTTTACATTTACTTACTCATCCCAGATAAAAAAGGTGAATTTTTTCCGAAAAATTCAGTTGTAAATATATATACCGTTAAAAAAGTTGCTTGCCTTCAGTAGTACTGGTGGGTCTTAAATCTTTAGTTATAAAACCAAGTTGCTTCATTTTAATTTCATTTTTCACCTTTTCAGGCAACTTTTTTAGGATAAATTTTTCTGAAAGCGATTGTTGATTACTTTTTATATTTGAAGGCTGTTTTTTACCAGGAATGACAGGAACACGTTGACCGTAACATTTATGTCTTAACAAACTACTGTTTCCACCTCTTGCAGAATAAGCAACAACATTATTGCAAGAATTACTCCTAGCGAAGCCTTGCAAATTGCCCTCAAATTCAACTTGTTTAAAGTTTTTGCAAAAATTACTCTTTATTTTGCTAGGAGTTACAAACATTTATCTATTATCAATAGGATGTTTTCTCAAATCCGCTCCAATGTCTAGCTTTCTTTTTTCAGCAGCACCATCACTATTCGACGTTAACATTTTTGTTGAATCCAACAAATGTCACGCAATATCGAGCTTACAATGCGTGTGAAATAAATAGCTTATGTAGATTAGGTTCTGAATATGGCCTAACGCACGTCAGGGATGGGAAATTGAAACTCACTTAAGGGTTTCAACATATGTAAGAGTGCAGTCTCATGCTGGTAGAATTGACCAATCAGAGAATGTGTTCGAAAACTGCAATCATCTGATTGGTCAAGTCCATTCTTCTATTCCACTATTCTACCAGCATGGGTCAGTACTCTCACATAGTTTGCTACATTAATAACATACGTATTTGACGTAGAAAATTTATTTCCTTTCTTTTCTATTGCATGCTTGATGTGCTTTCTCAGAGGCCATACTTGACAAAAACATTTATGCATAGGTGAATTTACCGTGAGTAAGCGTGATTTGTCGTGACCCATCCAAATTCTTGCTCACGCCCAATCACGACCTGCTTAAAGACTTTTCTTACTCACGTGTCTCATTCCCGTAAAATCCCGCATGACCTGATGGGTTCCGTCAAAAATCCCGTCACGTGCCCATCTCTGCATTGTAAACGCATTTGCAAGATTTTTCTCGCAAGTATATAATCCGACTAACCCATTACCGCCTGAATGGGAGGACAAACCTCCGAACCAAGTGTTTAGCTTCTTGCCACAACGGGATAAGTTACCCACAGATCACCCTCCTAGCACAAGTATTCAAATTACCTCGAAAAATATATTGAAGGCAATTACAAAACTTTCCAACAAGGAATCTGCTGATCCAGACAGCTTACTTCTCGAAAGTCTGAAAATATTCTCGAATATGTCCAGTATGGAAAAAAGGAGATGAATCAGAAATAATAAACTACAAGTCTTTATCTATTTCCTGTAGTATGTCTAGAGTATTTGAGGTGTGCATTTATGACATCATTTCAAAAACAGTATTTGAAGTTCTCTTACCACAGGAACATGGATTTGTTCTGCGAAGGTCCACTGTGATAAATTTATTATGCTTCACCCAGCTGGTCCGAACACAATTACAGGAACATAACCAAAGATGTCATATATACAGTCATATGAAAGGCTTTTGACAAAGTAGATTAAGTTGTGTTATTACGGAAATTGAGTGCCTTGGGTCTTGACTTTAATGTAATTCGACTTATGCGCTCTTATCAAGTGGAAAAACTTATGTAGAATATGATAGACACTCTTCTCAAACTTTTGCGCCAACATTTGGTGTACCACAGGATTCAAACCTGGCCTACTATTCTTTGTGGTTCATATCAATGATTTGTCAGACACGTTGGATTGTCATCATTAAATGTATGTACATGATGTTAAATTATCACTACCAATCTTAGATTTGAACTCGTGATACGCCTTGTAAGATGATTTCAATTTTGAGGACTGTTGCATTGCAAACAACTTTCAACTTGACGTCCAAGAATGTAAAATACTTTCGTTTCTCAGAGACTGAAACACACTATTCTAATATGATTATCAATATACAATCAAAGGTGTCAAGTTTGAGAGAGTGTTTACCATAGTAGATTTTGGAATAACATTTGTTCCATGATTCAGTTCTAGAACCCATATCGATAAAATGTTATCGAGCGCAAATAAGTCGCTGGGATTTATATTAACAGCAAGCAGATACTTTAGAGATCCTGCTACTTTTAAAATTCTTTCTGATACATTGGTTTGATCAAAGTTTGAGTATGGTTCCGTAATCAGGTCACCACACTGCTGAAATAATATAAGAGCTATTGAAAGTTGTGAAAAAAATGTGTCGAGTTTCTACACTGGAAACAACATGAGATTTATCCTCCACCTGGTTCTGATTTGACCGAATTAAGGAAAAAATTAAATATTTGCACATTAGAGGGTAGGCAAACGTGTAATAGTATACTGTTCCTATTTAACGTAATTTAATTAATTTATTAAGTAATTATAAGGAAGTAAGAATCAAGTAATTCGAGGAATAATTGATTGCCCTCAAATCCTTCAAACTATACCAGTCGAGGTTCTAAAACGTATAACAAGAAGTGAACAGCTCATCTACGTGTCTCCAAAATTGATCCACCAACCGTCAGTGAACACTGTGTTGCCCGATTCTGAAAATTATTTATTTTAATTGATTTCACTGGTATTGATATGTTTTGTAAGGCGGTACACAAATATGTTTTACACGTCGAGATAATGTAATATTATTCTATTTCAAAGAAAACCTAAAGACAAAATTCTAACACTCTCATTGTTAAGAAGGGTTTGTGCTGGAAACTTATTATGTACCCACAATTTTAGCTAAAACATTGCAGTTTCAGAGCACGTTGCTCAGAAATTCGAAAAGCCAGGATATTCCTATAAAAAAACAGTGCAAATGCTAATAATTTTATTGGTGAAATGGAAAAGAGGATTCGAAGATAACCAGGCTTCGGAGATAACCGCAGGCTTTGGAGATGACCATGTACATTCATTTTCTGATGTTATAAACAACCCGATTAAGTTAGACAATTTTCTTGTAACATCTTCCAATACACAAGTACTTCTTATGATGTATTATGGTCATGGTATGTAAAACTATTTTGTTGTTCTCTAAAAAATGAGACTTCGGAGATGAATCAGAATTTTGACTCGCGAATAAAATAATGATTTTAATTATGCCTTACCAAACAACTTTTCAGCATATAGAAAATAATATGGGTGAAAAATTAATGTAGAGGTCTAAACAATTTCATGGATAATAAAGCTTCATTTACATACTTTCAAGCATGTTGAAAGAAGTTATTGCAAAGTTAATCTATTTTGAAGAAAACCTGAAGAGAAAGTTCTAGCGCTCTTATTCTTAAGAAGAGTTTGTGCTGGAAACTTATTAAGTATCTACAATTTTAATTGAAACGTTGCAGTTCCAGAGCATACCGTATAGAAATTTGAAAAGCAAGAACACTCCTATGAAAAAAAGTTGCGAATGCTTAATATCATGTGAGAGACATGGAAAGAAGGCTTCGGAGATGACCCATTTGATGTTCTTACATACATTCAACTTATGGGAACCAGTTACAAAATTTTTTCCATTCTTACTCACGGGCAAAAAAATAAAAAATTGTTTTTTGTCATCCTTGAATTGCCTCAGCGATTTTTCTATAGAAATCTTATAAAATGAAAAAATCATTAACATTTCTTTTAGATACTGTATTATGTGTGAAAAGCTAGTGCGCTTTTGCCAAAAAGAAACACACTTTCCGGACTCAGAATTATTCATTCAATACAGGGTTAAAGTAAATCGCAATTCAGTTTGTGCGAATGTGACTGATTGTCCGGAAAATATTGTGAGGGACCAATCTTTTTAGTAATGTTACTTGGTGTGATTAGTGATATTATTATTATAATAAATATTATTATTGTTCAAACGTGTCTCACTGAAACTTGAATTGAATTTCAAGAATTCAAGAAAGCTCCAATTTCAAAATATTACAAATTAGATTTGAGTTATTTTCACTTCATTTTATTATTCCTGTTCTATCAAATTTTTCTCTTCCAAGAATTTTTAATTACCCTAAAATGGATCTGTGAAGAACTCCGGGAGAAATCTGGAAAATATAATGAAATCCACTCTTACGGCTCATGAGAGACAAATGTGAAATAAATGTACAATCACATATGGTCATATCTATTTTGAATCTTTTAATAAAAAATGGCCATGCAAAGATACACTATCTAAATGAAAATGTTAAGAAGACTCTTGATAATTTGAATAAACAAGTGCCAGATTACATCATCAAAGAATGCCTTCAGAGAGAAACTCAATTGAATAAAAAAGTCTTCAATAATAATAAAAAACAAGACGAAAATTTGAAAACATTCTCAATATCCAAAGTGATATACAAAAATTTACTCTTAATATTCACGTAGCTCTTTTTCAAGATCAACCTGACCCATGGTTTTTAAATATTTCCACCGAAGAGATTCACAAAGAGTAATTAACATTCTAAGGTTTGGTGAAGGCTTTAGTGACAAATATAGCGACAAAAAGTATATTCAATTCCTTGAAATCATTGAAGATATTGAAGCCAATATTTCAAAATTACCAGAAAACAAAGTACAAGAATTCAGAACAAGACTTATGGGTTTATCAAATGAATTTTTGAATAATGGTACTCCACTAACCTTATTAGAAAAATAATTGAGCGAAGGATTATTTGAAACAAAACTTTCTTTAAAACGTCATCCTGAATTATTGATTACTGAGGCTGATAAAGGGAGCATTACAGTTGCAATATTAAAAGATGTTTATAATTAAAAAATGATGCATATTTTGAATGATAAAGATAGTGTTGCAGTTATTTCAAATGATCCTACAAAAATGATTCAAAAAGGTTTATTCAAAATTCTAGAGAGAATAAGACTTCACTGATGTTTGGGAGACAATATCAAAAGGTGCGACATTGACACAATTCACACAAATCTATTTCTTGTCTATGGCCTAGTAAAAGCTCATAAAGCAGAATTCCCCTCGGAATTTCCTTTACGACCGGTTATTTCAACAATAGGTTTACCCGTGATCCAAAAAATGGTTTACCCACGAGAAAATCAGAAGAACTTCTCAGTAAAATTATCAAAGAATCAGTGACTCTTTCAGCAAGATCAATTAAAAACAGTGCTGCTTTTTTGAAATTATTCAAAAATGTTAAGATACCAACTAATCACATTTTTGTCTCCTTCAATGTAATAGCCATGTTTCCTAATATTCCATATGAAAGAGTTAAACTTGCTATTGAAAATAGATGGAATACAATCAAATTTCACAATAAAATTGCAAAGAACCCATTTCTTCATGCTATTAAATATGTTTTCAGTCTCGTTCATTTTTAATTCAATGGTACTTTCTATAAACAAAAATTTGGTTCTCCGATAGGCTCAGTCTTGTCTCCAAGTATTGCTGAAATTGTGGTGAAAGATTTGGAAGATGAAGTTTTTAATAGAATTAAATTTGAATTGGACTTTTATGCAAGATATGTGGATGATTCTGTATTATCTTTACATGCACAAAATGTAGATAACCTATTTAATGTTTTCAATAGTATACTTCCAAGATTACAGTTCACTCTTGAAGTTGAAACAGAAGGTAGATTGAAATTTCTTGATTTCTCAACACTTTTCTTGATAAAAACTGCATAAAATTATATTATTGCTAATTGGCACAGAAAAACTATTTCTTCAGGAAGGACACTAGATTTTAATTTGAATCATTCCATTCAAAACAAAAAAGAATTGGTGAAACATTTAATTGATAGAGCTCTCGAGTTATCTCATATTACATTCCATAAAAAAAAATTGAATTATGCAAACAGATTCTTTTTCTTAACCATTATCCTATTATTTTTATTGACAAGCATATGCATAACAGAATTTGGGATGGAATCATTAATTGGATATAATGACTTTAGTTTTGCGTCATGATTTGGTATTTGTGTGAATTAATTTCCAATTGAAGAATAAAATGATCTGAACTTGGGATTTATTTAGAATATTTCGCCAATGTCAAAATTTCAGTTTTCAACTAATGAATGAAATATCTATCAAAAAACTGAAATTACTATCAATCATATCTGTTTTTTATTCTCAGGTAATAATAATATTCTTCTAATTTAACAATTCACCAATTTTATACCTGTTTTTTTTCCTATAAATTACCCCTGATGAGGAAGTCTAAATTGGCTTCGAAACATTTTGGTCCCCAGTAGTATAAAAAAGACGGAGAAAAGAAATAGTGTGAGGACGGTTCTGGTTGACTTTTTCTTTTTTCTCCTTCTTTTTTCTTCCTGTTGTATACATTTATTCTACATCTGTCTCTAATGAGCCGAAAAAACAAGTAGTCTCAAAGTCTATTTTTAAATTGTGAACTTTTTGGTTGTTCTTCTTCAGTACACAAGAAAATTTTCATAAGTAAATATATTTTATTTCGATCTTTAAGAAATTTCAAAAGAGAGACATTGAGCAAAGATTGGTTCCAATCTGCAGGGTTGCCTATGAATAATTGAGATTTCTTTTAATTGAGGTTTTAATGATTAACTCAATTTACTAAAAGATATCTATTTTGCTTAAATATATTTAAAAACTTTGATGAAGTTAGAAATTTAAAAAAAATTTGTTATCGCTTTGGTTTATTACCTTTTCTTTTTGAAAGATGGAATAATCTGAATAGATTGGTTCCAAATCAACCCACGACTTGATACAGTTTGCGTGCTCGAAAGTAAGCAACTCCAAAAGTAGGATCACTTTTCGAATTAGTACGCATGAGCCGGTTGTCCTTATCTCACTCAGAGAGAAGTGCGAGCGAGATATCTTGTTAAAAATCAAACAAATTATTGAGGTTATGGTCATATGGTCGGAATTTTTTGATAGACGGTGCCGGCGCTGTGTCACTTCGGAATTTCGAAATGAAACCTGTTCAAATGTTATGTATGAAAGATAGCATTAGAAGTCTAATAAGTATAAAAGTGTATTTTTAAACATGAAGTGTCGCATCTAAAATGTTAGCATTCCTTTAACATATACAATAACATCCAAATAATTTTTTTTCTTGGCAAACTAGCAATTATATTCCTTGAAACAATGTTATATTTCATATATATATACTTACTTTTGTTTCTTCTTGCCGTAATTTATATATTTATTTATTTGAAGAATATTATTTCCTGATGTCAACAAACAGCAACCATAACCTCTCTAAATTAGCTTGACTTTTCACAACATGTCTCACTCGCACTTTTCAGTTAGTAAGAAAGAGACAACTATAATCTATTGACGCATGCGTAGTAATTCGAAAAGTAATTCCACTTTCAGAACTGCTTACTTTCAAGCCTACAAACTGTATCAGATTCGGAAATTTCTGCCATGCCAGTTTGATCTCTTTATTAATACTTCGAGGATGGGACACATTTTCAAACATGATTTTCAATATTAAAAGAATTAAAAGTATTTTTCTCGCTCACAAATTTATCATGGTTGAATGATTTTGCTTACTTTCAGAAATTTTTAATACCAAGAAAAATCTCTATTGTTTTAAACACAACTTTAAAGTATTTTTCGTATCGGATGAGACATCCAGCACAACACAGATACAAAATTGATTATATAAATACTCACCCAAGTTATCAAGAAACAGAGTAGTTTGAAATAGAGTTCGGGGCACGATCTTACAACTAAGAACTATGCAATAACAATAAAAGATCTGTTTATGTCTGTAAACTTGATAGAAATTAGCTGTTTTTCAGTTCGGCAGAGAGTCTGCCGCATGTCAGTTGCGTTGCGTCAGTTAAAACATATGAAATATCAAAACAAACTAAAAAATATACTAGGAGCTGAAAGAGTAAGATTTTCTTATAATAAGAAATAGTTCATCTCATTACTTCATTAATTTTTTTTCGGTGTCAGGTGACACAAAAGATTGGCTGAAGAAAAAGTTAAAAGAGGGGGGGGGGGCATCTAAAAATGTAATGCCTAGCGGCGCATTTTTCCTTAAACCGGCATTGCCTGGACCTGAAAGAAAATGAGTCGCATTCCTTTTCAGAGATCAGTGCTCCTCCGATTTCAATCCTTTCTTCATATCATTTCCAAGCAGCGATTCGGCATCTTCAATTCGCCTTTTGCTTGTATTTTTCTTGAAATCCAACGAGCAGCAGCAGAGCATTCGAAGTGATTCGAAGTTGGTCAAGTGTTCTCAGCTGCTCATCTTTAATGCATACCTTTCGTCGTGGGCAAGACCGTGTCAACAGAGGTATTTGGTGTGGGGAGGAAATATAGTTAAAGCATAGAGCTAGATGAGCACAACGACCTTCTTGAGGTCGACATCTCCTGCTCTAAACTCGTATGGAAATTTTATGGATTCTATTCACCCTTCCTATTACAACTTCAAAATCAAAATGCGTCTTCCACTGTAGAATCTGGCTCCCTTCTTGAGGATTGAATTTATCAGGATTTGGGTAGAGAATAAATTGATGCCAAGTCTATTCTTAGTGAATATATATGTATATTTATATGCTAAGAACCTTCTGCCCTCGTCATATTTTTTTCAAACATCTATAACTAATACTAGTTTTTGATGTTGTGCCTTTGGGGTCCGCAAATAATTAACAATATTTAATTTTTTCTTGAAGATCGAAATAGAATTTACTTTCTTATGAATATTTTTATGTACTAAAATAGAACACAAAGAAACTCACAAATCAAAACTAGGCTTCCAACTATGTACTTCCTTTCCGACTCATTAAAGACGAATGTACAATAAATGTACAGAAAAATTAAAAAAGAGGAAGGAAAAGAAAGTAAACCACACCAGCCTCTCACTTCTTCTTTATTCTTTCCCCACCTTTTTATACTACAAGGAATCCAACATGTTTCGAAGCCAGTTTGGACTTTCTCATCAGGGATAATTTATAGGAAAACAACAGTTATAAATAATGAAACCTATATTAATTAAAATCAATAGAAAAATTGACCAAAGAACATTTGATACGAATTTTTTTATTTTTATTTTCAGATAATAATTGATTTTAATTAATGTAGGTTTCATTGTTCATAACTAGAGAGCGCACTAGCGCCACTATGAAATTAGCTGTCGAGCGCCACTCGGCCTCACACGCGGAGAACTCCGGTCAGAACCGAGGTTAGAACATCATTTGTTCTTGATGCGTTGCTATGTAACGCGTTAGATTCTATTCTCAATATTATTTAGAATAATATTGAGATATTGTTTCGCTATAATAATTTTCTGGCTCTTTCCAAACTTGTTTGTATTTATTTATTCAAACACTTCCCTGGAAATATAAAACATTAATGAACAAATGTTGGATCAACTTCCTGAATGTTCAGACAGTAATGATTTGAATCGGCATTTAAAATCAAAAGAACATAACAAAAATTATGTGGCCATTCAAAAGAAGAGGAAAGTAGGATTACCATTGGATAAAAATTCTGAAATTCTGAATGCTGACGAGAATTTTGAAAATTCTGAACCTACAAGGCTTTGCAGCAGATCCGAAGATCAAAATTTTAATGAAGATTTAGCTGAAACGTTCCTGGCTGCTGATATGCCAATGGAATAAATAAATAGTCCTCTTGTTAATAAATTTCTATCAACTTATACCAGTACAGACGTTGCTGAAGAATCCACTTTAAGGAAAATATTTGTACCCATATTGTACGATCGGACTTTAAATGAAATTTGCAACAAAATTGGTAATAATGATATTTGGGTATCTTTTCATTAATGAAACTACTGATTCTTGTGGTAGAAAAGTGGCAAACGTAATCGTTGGAGTTTTAAATGACAGTAAATTTATAGAATGTTAATTATTAACTCCCGAAGAACTTAGTGCAGCGAATAATGTAACAATAGCTGATCTGTTTCACGATGCAATGTAGTTGCTATGGCCTGACGATATTCAGTATAATACAGTTTTTTGTCTAATACAGCACCTTACATGGTTGAATCAGGTAATAAATTTTAAAAAACTTTTTCCTAAAATATTGCACATTGCATGTGTCATACATGGCCTCATCGCGTTGCTGAAGCAATTCGTCTGTATTACAATACAGTAGATAAATTAATTGCAAATGTAAAAAAATGGTTAAGGTCTCCTGAACGAATTTCTTTTTTTCGCCAAATGAATCTTGGATTACCGTTGCCACCAGAGCCGGTTATAACGCGATGGGGAACGTGGCTAAGTGCAGCAATATATCATGCAGAAAATTTTGCAGGCTTGGAATACATACAAAAAAAATTTGAATTTTTTGGCAAGTATAGTACATCACAAAATAAGAAACTTACGGACTAACGTTACAAACAAGCTTGCATCATGTTCAGCATGTAAGGTAAACGTTAACAAAGCAAAGCAGACGAGCATCAAGAGTGGCTGAACAAAAATTAAACGATGTCCTTGCGAAAAATAAAGATTTAAGGTGCTATATCTACTTGTGCTTGGAAAAATAAGGGTTTTTTCATAATCGTTTTTAGTCATAGTGATAAAATTTTATTAGAATATACTACGAAGTATCG
>JAUMHM010086243.1:0-11080 GCA_032362435.1 Melikaiella ostensackeni
AAATTATTTATTTGTCGACTTCTACGTCTCTGTCCTCTATGAATAAATAACTGAATTTATAAATTAGTGAAATTATAAATAATAGACGAACTGGCAAGAATGCAATTATTTATAAATATTATATTGACAAATGTTTTTTTTCTTGAATAATGGCAGTTATTTACTTATTTTTCTCAGTTTTCAAATTTTTAAATTTTTTTAATGACCCCTGTCGGTGATGCAGTACACTTTGTTATTGTTAGTAAGTTTATTTATTTATAAAGGAAAGTGCATGGTGAAGTTAGCAATAAATAATTTGACAACTTGGGTAATTTATTTGTTGATAAGAAATGGACTTGTGAATTTGAAAATAAATAATTTCGCAAGGTTGGTCAATTCATTTATTTGTAAAGGAAATAGGCTTGTGAATTTAGGAAAAAATAATTTCGCAAAGTTGGTAAGTTAATTTATTTATAAAGGAAATAGGCTCGTGAATTTGGGAATAAACAATTTCGTAAACTTGGTATATTTATTTATTTATTAAGGAAATAGGCTTGTGAATTTGGGAATAAATAATTTTGTAAAGTTGGTAAATTCATTTATTTATTTATTCATAAAGGACAGGGACTTGTGAATTTGAAAATAAATAATTTGGTAAAGTTGGTAAATTTATTTATTTATTTATTCATAAGAGACAGAGACGTAGAAATCCACAAATAAATAATTTGACACGGTTGTTAAATTTATTTATTTAATCATAAGGAACAAAGACTTGTGTATTTATAAATTAATAATTTCACAAGGCTGGTAAATTTATTTATTTATGAAAGAAATTGAATTATGAATTCAGCAATAAATTATTTGACAACTTAGGGAATTTATTTGTTTATAAGAAATGGACTTGCAAATTTTGAAATAAATAATTTCACAAGGTTGGTAAATTTATTTATTCATGAAGGAAAGCGACTTGTAAAGTTAGCAATAAATAATTGTCTAAACTTAGTAAATTTATGCGTTTATAAATGACTTGTGAACTTAGTAAATAGCTTTATAAATAGAATTTACCTTTGTATTTCTTCAAGAAATAATTTCAGAATGCATGTTCATAACGAAAATTGTTAGTTTCTATTTATATATTCCGAAAATTAGTTTTAAGAAAAAAGATGAATTACCGACCGCGATTCTCTGTGTAGTCTGCGATTTTATCGTTTTAGTACAAAAAGTGGCCGCTATCACCTTGTGAACGTGCTGTGAGCTGGGATTCTCTTGCTTCTTCATCTGTCAAATTATATCGCGTAGTTCTCAAAGATTTCAAAAGTGTTTTTCACCTTTTATTTCTTCTTGAATCGCGAAATTCGCTCCACAATTGTGAAGTTAAGTCCAAGGAAGGACGCTATACAGAGAATTTTTTTATTTAGTGGCAGTGTTATGCTATAATATATGTCTGAAGTCAAGTGTGTTTGACACTCGCCATCTCTTTTTGGGATTCATCTGCTCGGTGTTGATTTCAACGTTTCAGAAAATGAATATTTTCTATCAAAATATTCATTTTCTTGTGAAAAACGCGCAGTATTTCTCGTTATATGGATTCCAGGATTCCATCAGACCCCGAATACTAGGTGAGTTTTATCTATTTATTCTACAATCTACTTCCGCAAATAAATGTGGGGTCAGGGCCGTGCTCATAATTGGGGGCAACAAAACAAGTTTCTAAGTCCCCTTTATCCAACGTCCTTGAAGAGCTGAATTGTGTTTACGGTGTCGCTGATGTCATACAGCACTCTTTTTCAAAATGCCAGAAATGGTTACATAAATGACATCTAATATAATTACGGTTTTTGCAAATCAATTAATGAAATGAATAAATAATTTGGTTGTACAAATGAATCTTACCTTTATTCGCAACTTTCTTTTAATTGAGCTTATTGATGCTGTTTCCTAATTCATGTAGTAAATTTTTTGTTACTAAAATATTAATTAAATGGGGACATTAGTTTAATGTCAAGAACTTAAAAATAATACAAAAATTGAAAAAAAATTACTAAGTTCGGTTATAAATGTGGCGTAACAGGGTATCTCTAGTGAAAACCAAAAATAGGGCAAGCCTCGCCAAAATCCCATAAACAAAATTTTTGATATCATTCGTATCTAGATGTCACTCAATAATTTTTCTGTTGGATCGTCGAAAGTATGTTTGCAAATAATTGAAGATGCTTCTATTTCAAAGCTCCATTAATGCCCGAATAATAATTTAACATCTTTTAATCAGAACAGAAATACTGGTTAGGACCTTTTCAGCGCCCTTTTTTAAATAGGGCTGAATAGGGCAATTTCTGCACGGGTAGAGAACAACAGAATAATTTGAAATACTTTAACTATAATACATGATAAAAAGTGTTTGTATATTGAAAGGTGTTACAAAAAATTGTTTAACTTAATCGCGTTGTTAATAACATTGAAAAGTGAGTGGATTTGGTCATATCCGAAGCCTGGCCATCTTCAAAGCCTTTTTTCACGGCGACAAAGAGATTTTATTTTCCTTTTGGTTACAATATTATTCAACAATAATGTGGATAAATATTTTCTTTCAATCTAGTAAGAGATTATTCTTATAACTTAAACATGCATATTTGTGTCAAATGAATGACTTAAATATAAAAAAGTAAACAAAAAATGCCCTCATAAACATTCATCTTGGCATTACTCTATAGTGACAAAATTAGCAATTTCGAGAATATGATTCTTTATCTAAAAAAAAATTGCCTAAATAAACTCGCTATGGATTAGGATTGGTGCAGACATACTAAAAGGACATAATTAATTAATATAATGTACAAATTAATGGTTACGAACAATTTATCTAAATAAATTCTTCACTCTATCAGTTTGTTGTAGAAAAAATTATTTTGTCTTAAAATCGTTGTAATTTGTTATTAGAATGGTAATAGTAACGAAAAATTGACATAATTAAAAATTTATAAACAACATATAAGGTTATGAATAATTTTTTAACCTATTGGGTCCCATGGGCAGACCAATTGACTTGATAGAAAAGTTAATACTGGAATGAAAACATTGAATTAAAAGACGATTTTTTATGAAAAATAATTTAAAATTTGTTATTTAAAAATTTGAGTTGGGAAGAAAAAAATTTTATTCCTCCAAACTCTCAATTTTTTTTTGTCAAAGAAAAAAATTATATAATAAAATAATTCATTGAACGAATTCCTTTTATTAACAAAGACTTCTACACTCGAACCTTGATATACCGCTGGTCTCGGGTATGGTCTGCGATGGTCATGACGCCGTTCCAAGAAATTCTATGACTTAACAGTCAGGGCCGTATGAACCATTTCCAGTAGGAATAAATAATATTAATTAACTGTGTTTTGTACAAATGTAGATTGTTGGTTATCATAGAGGATGTACCTTCTTAGTAATGAAGATTAATTAATGAAAAGAGAATTTTACGGATTTGTTTAAAAATAAATGCGAAATATACACGCGAATGTTTGAACTGCTCGCTTTGTGGCTACGGAACTGCTTACCCAGAGATGGGCGCTGACCTCGCGCTGACCGGCCTTAACTCGTAAATTATTGAATTTCTTATATTTCTTACCGAATTGGCCGTATTTACCGTAAAAGTCGTAAATCGATTTTTTATTTACATTTAATGGGTCGCGAACAATTGAATGACCATATAATGTATTTTCGTGTTGTTTTATATTAATTGTGATGCAAATATGTCGGAAAAAAGTGAAAGTATTATGTTTAGGTCGTTTTAGAGGAATATAACCTCTCCAACTTGAATTGATTTGCTAACATACAGCCATGTCTTATTAAATACAATTTAGTGAAACCTGAATTATCGAATAATTAGAAGTTATTAAAACCACTTTTTGGACACTTTTCAAAGATAAAGTCACTATAGTCATTTTTTTAAACGAAATATCACTTTAGTTACCTTTTTTCTATAAATTAAAACAGAGAACTTGAGAGATAACCACTACTGAATTCAAGTTTGTACCTATTTCTGAATTTTCTTGAATCCTTTTGCATTTCTTTGAATTCACCCAGAATTCTTAAGGATTCCCTTGAAATCCACTGAATTTAATCGATCTTTCTTCGATTTTCAATTCTTTATTCAATTCACCCTGAAGATTTATACATTCTTCTTGAAACCTTATGAATTTTATCAGATTCGTATTTACTAATTCTATTCACTCTCATTTATCTCAATTCAATAGAGTCTTTGTATTTAAAAAACGTTGTTCTATTCACTTGAATTATCTTCAATTCATCTTGAATTCATATAAATTTCATCGAATGCTTCAAAATTCACTCCAATTCTACTGAATAAATGGAAAATTGTGTATTTTTTAATATTTTTAAATTCATTTGAATTTAATTGGAATTCACTATGAATTCTTATGAATTATTACTGCATTCTGCTAACTTCTTTTAAATTATTATGAATTCTTTTGAATTTTTTTTTAATTCGCTATTATTTCTATTGAACTCCCTTTAATTCTCCTAAATTAACTTCAATTTACTGAAATCAATGAAATATTTTGGATTTTTGGAATATTTGCAATTCATCTGATTTTATTTGGAATTCACCTTGAAGTCTTTAAACTCGCATTGAATTCTTAAGTATTTCATCAAATTCTCTTAAATTTCTCAAGATTTTCATAAATTCCCTCCACATTTAGTGAATTATATGAATTTTAAAAACATTCTTGGCTCTTTAATTCACTTGATTTTCTAAAAAATTTGACTTGAATTTTTATGAATTTCATCGAATTCTTCTCATTTGACTTAAATTCTTCTAAATTAACTCAAATTTCATTTAGTTCATTGGGTTTAAAATTTTTTTTTTTCAATGCACTTCAATTCTGTTAAATTTGCCTTGAATTCCGTTCACTCCCATTCTATTCAATTCGATGGAAATTTTTTTATTTTAAAAATTTTCTTCAATTCACTTAAATTCTTGTGAATTTCATCAAAGTATCTTGAATTCCCTTGAATTCTCCTTAATTGTTATAAAATCGCCCTGAATTCTTTGGAATTCCCTGGAAATCCACTGAATTTAATGGACCTTTTTTGGTTTTTCAGTTTTGTATTCAATTCACCCTGAAGACTTATTAATTCTTCTAAATTTTAGCAGATTCGTCTTTAATAATTTTATTCACTCTCATTTATCTAAATTCAATGGAATTTTTTGGATTTGAAAAACTTTGTTCCATTCACTTGAATTATTTTTAATTCATCTGGATTCGTATCA
This sequence comes from Melikaiella ostensackeni, assembly GCA_032362435.1. Classification (NCBI taxonomy): domain Eukaryota; kingdom Metazoa; phylum Arthropoda; class Insecta; order Hymenoptera; family Cynipidae; genus Melikaiella; species Melikaiella ostensackeni. Next base: position 5,264 of record JAUMHM010086243.1, read on the forward strand.
ATTTCATCGAATACTTCTAAATTCACTCCAATTTTACTGAAATATATGAAGTATTTCGAATTTTGTGCATTTTTTCAATCCATTTTAATTCATTTGGAATTCACCATGAATTCTTATTAATATATCCTGAATTTGATTGAATTTCTTGGGATTCTCTTGATCTTTTTTCAACTCTGCATGAATTCTCTTGAATTCCCTTTGATTCCCTCTGATTCTAGTTCTTTTAATTTCTTTTTATATCTCTTGAAGTTTTTGAATTCTCCCTGAATTATTTTGAGTTAACTTGAATTCTATTTAATTCAATGGATTTTATATATATATATATATATATATTTATTGTTTAAACATATCCTGAAGTCTTTTATACTTGCTTTCAACTCTAAGCATTTCATTAATTTCTTTTAAATTGCTCTGAACTTTTATAAATTTTTTTCAAGTTTAATGAATTTAATGAATTTTTTAAATATTTTTGAATCGTGTTCAAAATTTTGTTCAATTCACTCAAATTCTTCTGATGTTTATGGGAGTCTCTTGAATTCCCTTGAATTCTTCTCAATTCACTCCGGTTTAACTGAAATCAGTGGAATTTTTTGGATTTATTCTATTCACGTGAATTCATTTGAATTTAACTTGAGCTGTTTTCAATTAATTTTGAATTCTTATGAATTTATCCCAATTTCGTCAAAATTCACCTGGATTTCTTATTAATTCCATCGAATTCTTTTAAAATCAAAAGAACATTGCTCACATTATTAGTGCACATTAGTCACTTTTGATCACTTCTTCACTTTTTTTTTGAAGTTATTTAGGCAGACAGTCTTAGTTATATATATATATATATATATATATATATATATATATATATATGGTATGCATTATTTACTATTTTTATGCAAAGTTTCATCGAAAGCAATCGATTGGTTTTGGCTGTCGCTATATGTCTGCATGTTGAAAATAGTAATCCTTTCGATAAATTGAAATTTAACTCCATGATATGTGTACGGATCACTTTCTCCTGAAGAAGCGGTATATGTGCTCCTTATTTACTATATCTATGCAAAGTTTATCGAAATCTATCGATTAGTTTTGGCTGTCGGTGCGTCTGTATGTTTAAAATCGTAATTTTTTTGATAAATCAAAATCCAACTTTATAGTATGTTTATTTATCACTTTCTCCTGAAAAAACAGCATTATTTTCTCATATAAAATCGGCATATGTACATCTTATTTACTATATCTATGCAAAAAACTTCTCAATACTATCAATTATTGTAAAAAGCTTATTTTAAACTTAAATTCAAACTAACAAATCTTAATTAAAAATATTTTTTTGTAACGCATGCACGGAATGTTCGATTTTTGAGGTATGTATTGCGTGCAAGATGTGACCAATTACGAAACCGTATAAAAGGCAGTTATAAGAAGACTTTATCTAGCTGCTGCGCTTGCGCGCTATGAGCAAGATTACTTTTTCTAGCTGCTGCGCTTGCGCACTTTAAGCAAGATTACCTTTCCTAGCTGTTGCGCTTGCGCATTTCGATTCAAAATTACTTTCCAGGACTGTCGGAATCAACCTCACTTCATTATGAGCTGACACTTGACAGACTTATTGTGAGTAGTAAATAGGGATTGTACTAGCTCGAAGTGATAAGTCACCATGAATTACCAATAAATTTCCATAAATTACCGAAAATTTTGTAATTTTTTGGGAATTGTTGGATACCTGAAATTTCCAGTAGTTCATAAGTTTTCAAAAATTTTCAGTAATTTATGAATTCACCGAAAATTTCTCGTAATTTCTGATTTATAAAAATCTCAAAAATTTCCAGACATTTTCAGTAATTGGTAATTTTAACATAAATATCTTAAATTTTCGGAAAATTCGTTTGTATTGTTTCTCAAATCGATAATTTCCTGCATTTGTTACAAAAAAAGTCGTGTGCAACAGGTGCTAAAAGTAGGTCGTAGTAACTCTTGTGAAGTTTACAGTACTTGCTCTCGGCTCATCTTCGGGTCGTCTCCGGCTCGTTTACGGCTCGTCTTCAGGTCGCTTACGGCTCGCCTCAAACTCGCCTCCGACTTGTCTTCAAGTCCCCTTCGATTCGCCTCTGGCTCATTCAGCAAATTTTACACTCATATGCAACTGCCTACTTTTCGTATTTGTAGCACAATATGCTTTTATTTTAAATAGGACACATGCAAATATTTGAGAGTTCTCATTCGGTCATCGAAGTTAAGCAGCGCTTGCCTCGGTTATACTCGGATGGGGGCTATCGTACTAGAAGGAGTGTATTTATTAGCCTTTAAGCTGTTTTCACTCTTAAAATAATAATAATAATAATAATAATAATAATAATAATAATAATAAAATTAGAGATAGGTAGTTTTTGAAAGTGCCAATTTCATTTCAATATTTCTAACCCATTGAATAAGGGAGCGTTTATTAATTACGTGAGGCTTTTTTTGAGGGGGAGGTGGTCTGGAAAATTTTACGAATCCTTAATGGGAGGGGGGGGGGGGAGTTCTAAAGCATTTTTTACGTGAGTTTTCTTTTCCTCATTATTTTTTGTTAATATGCTAATTGAAACCAGTCTTGTCTGTTAAAATGACGAGTCGAGCAGTTAAACATTTTTAAAATCTGGTGTACACCTTTAATGAAATCTCGTGGATGCCCTGGAAATCCTTATTATCCCGTGAATTCTTTAAAAAATTTTGTAAATTCTTTAAAAAATTTTAAATCATGTGAAAATTTCTTGAAATCCTCCGAAATCCATGGATATCGCACATAATCTCTTGAATTTTCTTTAGAACGACAGAGCTTTCTGGAAATCCCTTGAAATCCTTTAAAAACTGTGGAAACCTTTTTAGATTCTTTGGGGTTCCGTTAAATCTTTTAAAACCTCACGGAAATCCTCTAAGATCCGTGACTATACCTTGGAATCTTTTGAGATCTCTTAACTTTAAAATCTTCGAATCCATTTTAAATGTCTTCAAATCCATTAAAATCCCTTAAATTCTTTGGAAATTTTACGACTTCCTTTGAAATCCGTGAATATACTTTGGAATCTTTTAAAATCTCTTAAAATCCTTTGAAATCATCGAAAGTGCTTTCAATCTCTTAAAATCCATTTAAATCCCTTAAAATCGTCTAAAATCTACAGAAATCTAATAAAATTCCTTCAAATCCCTTCAAATCTCCAAAATCTAATTAAAATCCCCTAAAGTCCTATAAAATTCGTAAAAATACTTCGGTATCTCTTAAGATCCTTTGAAATCCCTTGACTTCTTTTGAAATATTTCGGAATCTCTTAAAATCCCTCGAAATTCCTTCAAATCCTTTGTAATCCGCGGAAATCGTTCTCAGCTCCTTAAAATTCCTCAAAATTCCTAGAAATCCGTCGAGATGATTTGATGTCTCTTGAAAATCTTTTAAATTCTCTTAAAATCCTTGAAATCTCTTGAAATCGTTTTAATCTCTTAAGATCCATAAAAAAACTGGAAGAACTTCGCAAATCTTTTGAAATGCTGCAAAATTGTTTGAAATCTTATGAAATTTCTCCAAATTCTTTCAAACCTTCGAAATCTAATTAAAATCCCCTGACAACCTTCAAAATTCGTGAAAATACTCCGGTATCTCTTGAAATCCTTTAAAATCCTTTCAAATTCCTTGACTTCTTCAGATATATTTTGACATCTCTTAGAATCTCTTGAAATCGCTTAAAAACCTTTGTAATCCGCGAAAAGCGTTCTTAATTTTTTAAAATCCCTCAAAATCCCCAAAAGTCCGTCAAAATCCCTTGGTATCTGCCGAAAATCTTTCAAATTCTCTTAAAATCCTCTGAAATCGTCGAAATCCTTTAAATCTCTTAAAATCCATGGAAAACTGGAAGATCTTTGCAAATCTTTTGGAATAATGCAAAATTATTTGAAATCTGATGAAATTTCTTCAAATCCCTTCAAACCTTCGAAATCTAATTAAAATCCCCTGAAATCCTTCAAAATTGGTAAAAATACTTCGGTATCTCTTGAAATACTTTGGTATCTCTTGAAATCCTTTCAAATTCCTTGAGTTCTTTTGATATAATTCGAAATCTCTCAAAATCTCTCGAAATCGCTTAAGATCCTTTGTAATCCGTGGAAAGCGTTCTTGATTCCCCAAAATCCCTCAAAATCCCTAAAAGTTCGTCGAAACTGCTTAAAATCTCTCAAAATCTCTTTAAAAACTTTGAAATCTTTGCAAATCTTTTGAAATCCCGCAAAAATGGTTTGAAATATGATGAAATTTCTTCAAATCCCTCCAAACCTTCGAAATATAATTAAAATCCCCTGACATCCTTCAAAATTCGTGAAAATATTTCGGCTTCTCTTGAAATCCCGTGAGTTCTTTTGAAATATTCCGAAAATTCTTGAAATCGCTTTAAGTCTTTCAAAATCCTCTGAATAATCTCTTTAAAGACCCTTAAAATCTTTTAAAGTCCTCCCCAAAAAATTGAGATTCTCTCTGAAATTGCAGTCCTTTTGGCATCGTTTGAAATACCCAAAAACTGTTGATGGATTCTTGGTTTTTTGAATTTCCAGAAATATCTTAATCTTACAATAGGGGGGAGGGGATCTAGAATTAAAAAAATCATCCTTACTGGGAAAATGGACGAAAGTAATTAATAGACGGACATAACTGATTGTGAGAAACATAACTGTGAACTTTTAAGAGATTAATTTAAAGTTCATGAGCCGAAATCTTGTTACTGATTGTGCATTCAAAAAGAACATTTTTTTCGCAAAAAATTAAGGCAATAGTTCGATTTGTTTTATCAAAAAACATTGTGATCTAATTTTGTTTTAAATTTATTCAAATCCAAAACAGAAGCCTCTTTATTTGAATGGCCGTAAACATTTTTTAAATCGGGTGATAAACCTGGTAATAAATTGGAATTGTTTTCAAGATTTGAGTATCTACCATGATGTATAGCTCTTTTAATATTGGAGAAGGCCATTTAACGTAAAAGCCTTTAATAAAAGTTTTGATCGCTCTTCAATTTCTAGGATTGAACTTTAGAGACGCGTTCATTCTCGAAGGCTTTTAAAGTAGAAATTGATTCGCGAATTGCTAGTTGTTTTTATGGTTTCGATGGATCTTTATTGACATGCGCAATTCAACTCCTGACAATATTTTTAATTGGATAAAGCTTTACTTTAATAACGCCAACGTTGTTCGTGAACTAATGTCTTAATTTGAATGAAAATATACGTACTGTATAGTAGTACAAAAATTGATTAGAATGTGTTTGAATCCATAAGGTATTATTTAAATCTTTAATTTATATTGCATACTTTTCTATTGAGAAATTTATCTCGCAATTTATTTCATGGAAATGAAAATTCCTATAGGCTTTAATGTAAAACATATTTACTATGATTAGTGACATTCCTTTCATCTACCTTATTTTTATTTCTTCTCGTTATAGATAATTTCACTTTCTTTTTTAGAAAAGACACCATAAAATAGGATCATAGAATTCTTTGAAATCGTACTCAGCTTCTCGAGGCTAGACCTTCTGGCGTCCAATGCTCGACATCCTGGCGTCAAGTTCTAGATAATCTTCCAACCATCGCTATCCAAGTCCAAACATTTACTCCGCGGTTCTTTTACTTCCCTTCGTATAAAAATATTTCATCTTGGGTTTCATCTTGATGACAGGCAATCAAGACATTTCCAAAACTTGTTGAAGACGTTTGGAATGTCTGGCTTATGAGACGGAGCCAGACTTTATTTATGTCTTGAACCAGGAAAAAGGTTTCCAATGCCTACCTGCCCTG
>JAUMHM010086244.1:0-29539 GCA_032362435.1 Melikaiella ostensackeni
GCCGTCTATTTAATTTTCAGTACTTTGAAATATTTATGCTATGGTTTGTTATTATGTATTCATTTAAATATGAGAACGTAAATAAATTTGATTTGAAAATCGCGCGCGCTGCAGAGGACTTCCGTATTCCGGTTGGACCTACCAATCAGAAACGACCCTCAGTCGTCCCAACTCTCTCTTGAGGATCTCTAGCTACACCGGCTAAACGTGCTTCTGCTAACACTAACGCACGAAATATGTTGCGTGTTGCGTACTGCGTAATGAGCGCCTGAGCGGTAGTGGAGGGGCAAGTGTTACATTTGGAGCATCACCGTTCACTGGTCGTCTTTACACCAGTGAGCGGAAGGCTGGGTACGCGCGCAGAATGAATGGGAGAAGCGAAACTTTCGTGAGCGGATATTGGTGGGAAGGAGACAGCCAATGGTCGTCTTTACACCGGCGAGCTGGAAGTCTGTCTGAACCCTGCCAGCCGGAAGGCCGAGTACGCGCGCGCAGAATGGGAGAAGCGAAACTTTCGAGAGCGGATATAGGTAGGAAGAAGACAGCCAATATCTGTGTCTCCATTTTCTCTCCAAGTTTCATTCCTCCCGTCCATTTTCCACGCGCGTAACTAAACTTCCGCTCGCTGGTGTAAAGGCGGCTACTGAAAGCGTCGCCATTTGCCAGTTCACACCGCACGAATATAAGTTTCACTTAAAAAAATAAAACGTAAAGTCCTGCACGACGAAGCGAAGCGGCTTCTGCGTGGCGTAGTGCAGTCTGACTTTTCAGAAACCTCAATGCTTTCAATGTAACACATCGATTTATAAAATTTAGAAGTAAAGGTAAACGCCTTTTTTAGAGCCAATTTTTCATTGTTTAAACATTATTTTAAACAACCGAAGTAGTAAGAGTGACATCCAAACAATGAATGTGAGTATGGAATTAAAGAACGCATTATTTGTCATTACTTCGGTCTTCGAAATGGAAATGACAGCACAAAAATCGTAAGAACTTTGCCAACTTAACACTCCACGAGCAAGATTTTGGATATAAAGCAGAGCTTTCATGCAACTGTATGTGACGAAGGGCCTTGTGATGGTATTGGTGGCATTCTTAAAAGGGCAGCTGCTAAAACAAACGTTCAGCGCTCACTTCAAAAACATTCATGTCGAATTCTGCAATAGCGATGAATACAAAGCAAAAGAAGCGCTTTTAAGCCAAAGATTGAATAATTCTATCACAACAGAGGGTACACAACAAATATTCCGAAGGCTTTAATATAGCACGCGTATAAAACCGGAGTAAAATGCGTTAAACGTGCAAGATTCGTCGCACCAAATAATGCGTTCTGTGCTTCCATACTCACATTCATTATTTATATGTCGCTTTTACTTATTCAATTGTTTGAAATAATGTTTCAACAATGAAAAATTGTCGCTAAAAAAGGAATTTACTTCTATTTCCATATTTTATAAACATATGTGTTACAATGAAAGCATTGAGGTTTCTAAAAAGTCAGATTGCGCTACGCCACGCAGTAGCCGTGTCGCTCCTTCGTGCAGGACCTCACGTTTTATTTTTTTTCTCATTAACCACTGGCGGTTCCTAGATGAAACTTAAAGGATTACAGAGCACATTTATGGCTTCTTTTGACAAGAGAATTTAAAAAATTTTAAAAAGCGTATTTTCAAAAACACGATATTATTTTTTTGAGTTTTCAAAATGGTTTTTTTCCCTAACGGAAATTTTTTCATTTGAAAGCGCATATCATTGCGAACAATTTACATCTCGAAAATTCAAATTGGTTAATTAGAACCAAAGACATGATATTTTCAAAAAACTTACAGAAAATTTCCAAGCCCATCATCTCCGCTACTTTTTCGAATTTTCAAAAACCACTTGGGGGAAATTTTCTTCACTAATATAGGACATGCCCAAGGCGGAATAAATAATTTCATTTTTACCTAAAAAATGTAAATTTTCTTCAGAAAAGTAAAGAAAATGAAGAGAATAGAGAATTTAAGAAACCACATTTAGAAATAAAAAAAACATCCCTTTTATGCGCAAAGAATGCATTTTCGAGCTCCATACACTGTCTGATGCAAATATTTCAGGCAATGTAACTGACATAATTTCAAACATTATTATAATAAAAAGCTTCTCTTAAATTTATATTTAAACGAATGTCATTTGAATTTGTTTTTTCTTTATTAAATTAGTAATATATAATTTTTTGTTATATGTGCACAAAAAGTCTCTCTTTTCGTGCTTGTAAAGTGTGCCAAAAACGGCGCTTTTTAGAAAGAAATGAGAAAAAACTACTTCGCATGTGTAAATTCGGCTATATTTCCTCTTCGACACACTAGTTACTCTTTAGTGCACTTTTTTAACACTCTGGTTACTTTTTCTAACACTTTTTAAAAAATCTAGTTATTTTTCCAAGCATGAGTAAGGGACTTTTCAAGCCCTTTCCACAAAAATTATTATGTGACACACGTGTAAATGAGCGGAGATGTGACAACTATTTTGTATCTATAGAATTTTCTGAATGATGTTTGTTATTATTTCACTTAAAGTAAAGGAAATATTTACATTCAAAACTGTAGGGAGCTTGAAAATTTATTCTTTGTTTATAAAAAGGGGTGTTTCTTTAATGAATAAGCGTTTTTTAATTTTTCTGTAAATTTTCATTTTCTTATCCTGAGAGCATATATGCCCTTTTCTAAAAGGCTTGCGAAAGTTCACAGTTAGTGTCTCATTAAATGGAAGCTTTTTGGAAATTGTCTCCTACAATCAAATCGTTAATAACGTTGTTGATTATGTTAAAAGAATAAAGTTTACATGTACAAAAAGAGCCAAATAATATGATTGAATTAAGTGTCTGTTAGATGAGTAGCGTTCACATTTTTGTCAAACCAACCCTGATCTACCTTTCTCCGCTAAATCACGCTAAGACAGCTTCATCCGACACGATTCAGCTGAACCGATTTTCACCTAAAGTTTTTTGCAAATGGGATTTCATTGTTGATTACAGTTCTTTTGCACCCTACAAACAAATCAAGGCTAAATTTAAAATAATCGATTGGGCCCTTTTTGAATAAACTCGCTTTTTGTGTTTAATTAACTTTTAACGAAAGGAAAAGCAAAATATATTATTATAGCCTCATTTTTAAACTTCCTTTTTAGTATAATTTAAAATTTTTAAACTCTAAAAGCTGAAACTGAGATTATGAGTTGCAAATTAGATGCTTATAAAGTCGAACTTCTCAATATTGGGACCTATAATTCAAAACTGTTTTGCAATATTAAATGAAAAACTGTTTTATTGACATTTTTATATTTGCAGTTGATAAAGTAACACACCGCTATTATCTTTAACGAATTTTAATTGTTAATATAGTTGCTAATTACATTTGTTTATACTCAAAGTTTGTAGATATCTATCTAATTATCCCGAAAACCGTGAAATCACACAGTGAAAATCGTGCAAAAGTCTGTCTAGTATGCTTAAAAAAGGCTAACTGAAATTAAATTTAAAAAATGTTGAAAATGAGTCGCGATGGAAAAATTGAAACTGCCATAAAAGCTCTTTCTAAGCATGATGCAACTGATGAATATCCGCCAAATGTTATTTGTAGTAAGTGCTTAAGGGAATTGTATTAAGAAGAAGAGAATTTTTTGGAAACTCCAGTTGGAAAATTTATCTCGATTTAAATCAAGCAGAATTATTACAGACTCAACCAGTAAGTTATGATGTATATGTTCTATTTGCCAGTTTGCGAGAAAACCACTAACTGAAAATTTCATTAAACGCAATGGCTTACTTCATAGGAAAACACAGATTTGAATATTAAAAATGCAACGGAAAGTTAATAAGTAATTATCATTTACATAAGATGAATGTGAACCCTTTATCTGTAATATAACTTCTTCTCACCCACACTTCCATTCCAAACTTTATATTTAATCATATCCGAGGGACGTTGTGAAAAGGTGAAGTCTGAAAAGTGGTGCAATTCGTGCTTTTCATTGATTGGAAAAGGCAAACGACATAAGTGTAATCTGTGTCTCGTGTAGATAATTTGACGAATTTAATAACGAAGCAATCAACTCCAAAACTAAGGAATCTAATTGTTTCATCTCTACTAAAGAAAAAAGCGAGCGAAGAAAAGAAAACCCCAAGCTACAGTTTGCACACTTCACTTTACTTAACCGCCCAGTGGCACACCTCCCAGTGGGCAAAAAATTAAAGGACGTCTTTACGACAACTTCATGACATCTTTACGACGTCGCGAAGACGTGTCGTAAAGTTGATTTAAAAACATCTTTGCGACATTAAAATTTCTTGAAGGTGTCTTGAAGATATCTTTACGACACGGACATAGGACGTCTTTGCGATGTCGCAAAAATGTTGTGAGGATGTCGTAAAGACGTCCTCCATTTTTTTGCCCACTGAGCTCTGACGATTCCTGTAAACATCTCGAGAAAAGAAAATTCAATAGAAAAGTAATTGATTTCTGCAGAAGATGTGAAGAGAATACAGGTAAAATTCAATCTCACGCAAAACACAACTCTTGGGATCGCATGAGTCATTCGTTTGTCCAGTAATAATAGAAAAATAATCAAATCTAATTTAAAATGAAAACTTGCATCTGAAATTCACTGTGTAGATAAATTTGTTGAAGCCTCAACTTTCTCATTCAGAAATCTCAAAACCAAGAGGATCTTTGATGCTGAATAAGTTGTCGTACACTTCCAAGATCTAGAAGGTTTGATTAAGTATGTTAAGAACAAGCGTCAAGTGAATGAGGTACATTTAAAGTTCGGCGTCGATGGTGGTGGAGATTTTTTAAAGGTGTGTCTGTTAGTTCAATCTACTGAAAATGACGTTCAATCGAATGGTGGTGGTAGATAAAAATATTCCCACAATATCAACTCAAAAGGATTTCAAGATTCAGCCGTTAAAAGCCTATTTATAGTTGATCTAGCACAAGGTACTCAAGAGAACTACGAAAGCATCTCGCAGTTCTGGTCTGCAATTAAAATCAATAATTTTGAAGGAACAATTGCAGCCGACTTGAAACTCGCAAATATGTTGACTGGCATAATGTCCCATAGTAGCCTTTTTTCCTTCTCGTGGTGTTGTGCAGGAAAGACAAAACTTGGAGATGGAGGACACCAAGGACAATTGACATCATAGAAAATTATTCACAGAGGCTTGAAGCAGGAGGAGGAACAGAATCAGCCAAAAAGTATATGAACTGCATCAATCAACCAATTTTTACAGGACACTTGGATAAGTCAATTTCCGAAATCATTCCACCCCCTGAACTTCATAAGATGCTACGAGTAGTGAATAATTTGTTCAATCACATGCTACACATGGTTATAATGATATCTTCTGCAAATTTTTTCGTTAAAAATTAATTAAACACAAATAATTTTTTTCGGAATGGGCTCGATCGATTACTTTAATTTTCGTCTTAATTCGATCACGGGATGCCAAAGAACTGTGAGCAACAATAAAATCCCATTGGCAAAAAACTTTAAGTGAAAATTAGTTTAGACGCACCGTGCTAAGTGTAAGAATTTTAAAGCAGTTACAAATGCACTAAAAAGTATACACGAAAACAAAAAAGGCTGTCTATCGATACTAGCAGTTTGCTTTACTCTTTAATACATAACCGAAATAAAACAGTATATTGTGCAAGGTGTTGGTGATGTAGGCGATTTCAAACGAGCGTGAAGTTTGCTGCGCGAGCGCAGCAATCACTCGCGTCCTCGCGTGTATCTTCAACACGATGCACACGATATTTTGTTCAATTACCGCAGACGGGGAAGGCGGCTTTGGAGCGAGTTGAGACGTTGAGAGACAACAAAGTTTTAGCTTCATCAATCGATTGATGGATTAACAACTTTAATTTGGAGGTTTTGTTTCAGTTTGTTAACGCAGTACCCGTACCTCACGTCAGATGGCTTTACTATCGAATTGCTTTCTCTCCACGCTCAATTCACTTCTCTCACTCACCTTTTCCACTAATCAGGAAAATTAAGTTTCTCCCTCTGACACGTTATTGATAACTTCGTTTGTTTGAAACATCAGTTTCACATTAAATCGGTTTCGATAGTTTAACCAAAAAATTCGATAAATCAATTATCTTTTTTCCATGTACATATTATTATACTTACCAATAGGGTTAGGAAAAACCGTCAAAATGAAAAAGAAAGTCCCAATAATAATTCTCATTTTCTCTAAATAAAGGAGACTTATTCATAGAGAATAGATAACTGTATAACAAATGAATTTTCTACATGTTTCAGTATATATTATACTAGTCGTTATCTCGTTCGTTATTCCGAATGGTTTTCTATATTTCGACTACGCATTGGAGGGTTAAAGCATATTTATCTTGAGATATTTGTTTCTCATAATCTATTTTTTCCTTAGTAGACTAATTGCTCTGTGATAAAGATATTAGTGTTAATATTTGAACGCGTGATAACATGTCACGCCATCACAGCACGTATGTCGTTTTCCTTATCTTTTTCAATCAAGAATCAACGCTACCTGTTGTTGGCGGGTATCATAAAATAAAGGAACGCATATACCGGCTTATAAAGTTTATAGAGGACTTTTTTATAAGATTAATGGGCCTTAAAGAATCAAAATACAAAGCCGTTTTCACACACTTTAGGAAAAGTACTAACAAGCAACTAAGTACTGCTTAGATCACCATTCGAGTAACAACACACACAAACGCAAGCGCGAGCGATGCGTAGCTGCAATGCACAAAGAAAAGAAATTCACTGAATCACCGAATTTTTTGGTTTACCTATCGAAATCAATTCTATGTGAAGGCTTCATGGAACGAACAAAATGTTATCGACATTGAGAAGTTAGCAGTATAAACGAAATTAATAAGTTTTAAAAAAATGACGCCCAATTTTTACTCGTGGGATTTGTTTTTTCTTTTGGTTACAGGGAATCACCCGTCACGAGCCGGGTACCCGGGAGCCCGAGTATCCTAGTACCCGTTTGGAGTTCCTATTACTAAATTAGAACAGTGGCAAAGGAGCGGTTTTCAGAGTATTCAATTCAGTGTAAACCATTATTCTGGAAGCATACGAGACGAAGCAGCATTTCGTGACCCCAAAACCATACGGTACTATTTTCAATTTTGCAAACTTTACAGGACAGGCTTTTCAAAATTGCGTAGATTGTACATGAAGACGTTTATTGATAATGAGGAGCAAATTTCTGTACCTGATTCCGGTAAGAATATTTAGAATACTGATACGAGATTCAACTTTGGGAATGTCAACACTCCATTGCAATAAATTATTGAGTTTCAAGATAGAACTTCGTAACTCAATATCATGGCAAATTGCGTGGAGATAGTACCTTGATGCTCTGTAAGATGAATATGAAGTTGGCTTCCTCCTAATTGTAATGTATGAAAAAGTAGGTTTCGGAGGTTAAAATGTTAACAACACTGCCATAAATTAACTTCTTATCATTTTGACATTCAAAGCCGTCTTGAATTTTGCGCTGATCTTCATATGTTTTTTATTTGCAGGATTACACTCTGGCAACGTGGCGCTAGATAGCACCTTGTGATTAAAAATTTTTTTTTTACGCACATTTTAATTTGTAAGTTTTACCGGCTCAGTGATTATTCTTTTAGAATCAGGTTTAAATTTCGTAAAAGAGATTGTATGTAACCTTATCGCGTCATTAACTCATTTTTGTCAAAAAAAATGAGACAGCACCCTATGGTTATAGGGTCACGATTTGTGTCTATGAGTACAGCAGATATGAGAGTTTGACACTGTAACGTAGGAAAGTACTAACTTTAAAAAAATCATACAAAAAAAGAAGCTTACAAAAATTCAATAAAAATATATGGTGATTTTATGAAAAATATAATTATTAATATAATTGAAAGGTCTTTCTACACTTTTATACATATCTGGTGTTAAAAAGATTTCTTTGGAGAGCTAGTATCTGACATTTTTCCTGAAAACTTTCGACTCTTTTTTTCCACTAACGTTTCACAAAATTTTTCAAATTTTTCCTAGTATCCATGCATTTTACCGTATCCTTTATAGTTCGGAAGCTGAGAAATAATCTTGTAAGTACTTTTTTTACCTCGCGTTCTTAAAGATTTGTTTGCTTTTGAAGTTCACATTAACATGCTAGTATTTGTAATGACATTTGCAAAACCGCCGGTCAGACTGCATGTGCTACACATTTTTTTCATAGATTTTTTCATGCCGATTCCGAATCCAGTCTGAAAATCATTCTAGGACTTAATGGTTTGGAGAAAAAAACGATTGAAGATGCTGTTCGAAACCTATAAGGTCGGAATTATTTCTACGCAATTAAATTGCACCGTTCATGGTATTTAAAGGTTTTTGGAGTCACTGATTTTAAATCCGAAGTTTAAATGTCGAAATTCGAAATGACGGATCCAATATAGCCGACAGAAAATTGTAAAAAAACGATGTATCTAATAATTGATACTCAGTTGATTCAAATGACCTACATTTGGTACAAAAATTATAACTGACAAGTGAACATTGACACTCGATGTCTCCATCAAATGTCAATGTTCACCTTATAGCACCTTAGTGGTCATCCACAAATTACGTAAAGTGTTTTTCCGGAATTTTTAACCCTCCCTCACTTCATGTAAGATACCATAAGATTTGCTGTGGGCGGGGGGGGGGGGGGGATTTCATAAACTTGGGGAACAAACATACATATAAATGCTGTTAATTAAATAACAACCTTAATGAAATTATTTTTGGAAGAGAAAAATTTCAGTTTTTTAACAAAATATTTTTAAATTATTAAAAATGAACATTAATGTTTACTTGAACTATAATTCTTTAATTAATAAATTATCACAATTCCTATTTATTTAGCGCAAGTTTCGCAGTCTTCTTCCTATTCCCCTTTTTCTCGTTATTTTAGTTATATGCGAACTCAATTAAATTAATAGAACCCAATAAGAAAATCCAACTGTTTTTCTTTGAAAGTTAATTCTCATTCTTTAAAAGTCTACTATAAATTTTTGGTTGAGAATTCAATTCTTAATTGAAAAGTTTTTATTAAATGTAAAATGGAACTATTGTGTTGAAAATTCGCCATTTCAGTTTGAAGATTAATTTCTTTTGGTAAAAATTTCATCCTTTTTGGTTAAAAATGCAACTGTTTAGTACAAAATTAATCTGTTTTGGTTGAGCATTCAACTTTAATCAGCATTAATCTAACCAAAAATTCAAAAATTGAGAGCATTTTCAAAACTCAAAACAAATTTTTTTGAAGATTTTTAGAAATCGGCACATCACAAAAAGACTTACAAATTATCTTCATGAGATTTTTAGACTGATAACACTTAAAGAAGGTATATGATTTTCAAATGTTTAAAAGTGTTCAAAAACTATAAACTATTTTTCTAACAGAATCAGAAATTTGAATCGACATTTTGGTTAATATCAAATATATTTAGAAATTATGCTAATGAATTTTTCGATTCGCTGCCAATTCTAAAAGTCACATCATTTCCAAAATTATTATCAAAATGTAAAAAAAATGTTACGTAATTCACGAGACATAATTATGATTTTCAGTACATGTCAACAAGCTTCATAAATTATCCTAATGACATTTTTCGATTGTACACACATTTCAAAAGTTGTATATATTTATTAATCAAGTAGATTGATTACCTTTATTGAGAATATTGAAATATCTTTGTAAAACACATTTCCTTCATACTTTTATAAAGTATTTAACTATTATTGCTACATTAAGATTTTTGTAATGACTTGCATCCACAAACATCCTGTGAGAAAAAAAAAAAAAAAAAAAACTTTAATTTAGTCCTCCTTCTCAGGTGGACCGCCGGTTCGGCGAAGGAAAGATGTACATCTGCTGAAGGAAACTCAAGGGACCCCAAAAACCCTCGAGTAGTAGCTTTTAGTTATATTGATTTTGTTTTACAACTCTTGTCGGCCATATTGAAATCAACGTTTTGAATTTTGACATTTTGACTTCGGATTCGAATTCACCCGCCCCAAAAACCTTTAAATACCATGAATGGTGAAATTTGATTGCTTATAAATAATTCAGACCTTTAAAGTTTCGAATAGCACCTTCAATCGCTTTTTTCCCCGAACCATGATGTCGTTGATTAATTTTCAGGCCGGATTTGGAATTGGCATGAAAAAATCTATTTAAGAAAATGCGTATTATATAAAATGTAGTACCTAAGCGCTCATGGTAATGATAATCTAAATTTTCTTCAAAAACTATCAACTTCAACATAGATTTTCAAGGTTAAAAATGATTTTTTCACTTTCTCCCTATTTTTCCTATATGATGTTGGTATTCATCTATAACCTTTAGAAAGATTCATCCCTCTATGTTATTCCTGTCAAAATATATATTAATATTTATATACAACATTTCTCTGATGGCAAATCTAAAAATGCAATCTGGTTTTACGTATCACTTACAGTTTACAAGATACATACAAAATATGATGTAAATTTTTAAATTTTCAAAGCAAATTTTGGATATTCGCATTTGTGAAAATCCGTAGATTCTGACTTTTTAAACCGAAACCACTGCCAAGGGAACGGGCTTGGGAAAATTGTTTGCAAATTCAGTAAAGAGACGGGAAAAATGTCTCGATACGGAATCAGATCAAACAAGAAGACCCCAAGGTGCTCCCAAGGTGTTGTTTCGAAACTCTAACGTCTGGCTACTTCACTGCAACTTTACTACAAAAGAATCCTTTCTACCTGGTGCGCTAGCCAGATGTCGAGTGGGGCCTCTCTTTCAAGGCAGCCTCTGTAATTCCCTGCTATTCAGCAAAATTTCAATTATATTTACGAAAACAAGTTTATGAGCCTCAAGAAAATTTAGGGGGGCTACTTTGTTCTTTAAAAAGTACTATCTGGGTACTTGTAGAGGAAATCACAGAAACTTAACGGGTCCTGAGAATATTTAGAAAATTTCCAGTAAATTGGGATCAGTAGAGAAGCTGAATCTGATACGCGCATTGCGCCTTTCTTGGAAATTTGGAAAAAATTGAGAAATTGGGGGTACTTCCAAATATCAAAAATTTGCAGCCACATTTGTTGTGACAATATATGTTGAATTCAATTTAAACTATCTTCTAGAGGTTTTCTTCCCTTGATATTTCAATGTCTCTAGAAAAATGTTCTGCTCGAACTGCTTTGCACCATTAAGAATAACAAAAAATAAATTGTTTGAATAAAAAAATAATCATAAAAAACAAGCATTACTTTTTCAAACAAAAGAGGTTGTTTTTCAACCTGTTAACCAATTTTAAAATTTCAGACGGGATTTGAAAAGAGACATAATAAGGTTTGAGAAGAAATAAACCGTTTTAGTTTCTTTTCAAAAGGTATAATTATTCGACCATGTGAAAATCGAAAAATGGTAAAAAAGTGAGAGATGGTAAAAATTATAGAAACACAGTGAAATGCATTTTTTAAAGTAATTTATTTGTTTATTGAGCAAGAAAACCCAAGTGAATGAAGGGTCCTACAAAGCAGAAATAAAAAAAAGTTTTCTAATTTTTTTCTAATCTATAAGGAGCGGAAGAGTATAACATCAAGTTGGGGTGTCATAGCACTCTAAATTAACAATCTAAGGTTTAATGGAACGTTGGTTTCCGAAACTAGGGAAGTAAAAATTGGAAACATCACGCAGTAATTTTTATTTTTCCCCAAACTGGATTAAAAATGTATTTAGCTTCAATATCTACGCAAACTTGGATGGAAAACATCAGGGACATCTTTCATCTAATCAACTGTTTTATACTCACACGACATGTTACACACGCAAAGAATTTAAACGAGAAATTATGTATGATCTTTCAAACAATTGTCCGGATGTGTGTGTGTTTGTGTGTCAAACTTTTATTGTCGCCATAATATCTAAAGGTTGCATATGGAGAATGTGATCAAATTTTCTAGAGTTATTGTATCCTCAAATATCTCAAAACAGACACAAGAAGTTTTCAAAATATTGGGTTTAACATTTTTTTTGTTCTTCTATCATTTCTGGAAAATCTGGTGTTTAACTCCTATAACTGTTTAAATTCTCACAATTGAATTTTACTCTATGAAAAAAAAATCTTTGCCAAGTTGCATTTCAATAAAGAATACGAAAATTTTGTTTAGTCACAATTTGGGGAAAAATATTAAATTATTACCTCATTAAAACAACTTCTGAAACTTTTACAATTTAACCTTCCATGAATATTTTTTCTGAACACATATTCAATTGTACTCTCGAATCGAGTTCAAGATTGCACTTTATTTTTTCTTTGCTTACAGTATGTTTTGACAACAAAAAATACGCAAAAAGGGTACGTGTGTTTAAATTTGACTGTAATACTTTGTTGCCACTAGGGTGGTTAGCAAAAATATGCAGTTGTATGAGGTGCCCGAAAAAAACAAACAAGTATTTCTTTTCGATCCTCCATTTTCTACAAATATGAGACTGGAAGGCGTAATTTTCAATAAAACGATTGGAAATGACAAGAACCTCTTGAAAATACTTCCCCGAATGTGACATATGCATTGATTTTTTATTTTGACCTCCAACGCACACACTCTTTCAGCATACTCCAAAAGCCACCCTTTGAACAACGCTCAAGTAATTTGCGGTATATTGGTCGTAATTATTAATTTTTTGCAGGTTTTCTACAGAAAACTTGTAGCGGACAAATTTTGACTTTTTTCGAAATGAATTCGGGTAGGTTTGTGTTTCTGATATTTTTTCAAGAAAACTTATTCAAATTTTGAATATAAATTTATATATCAAACTTATGGAATATTCATTCGAATAACTTCTATCGTCAACCATTTAGACATTTGACCTGTAGAAAAATACATTCGTTTGAACTTTCCATCAATTCCATTTTTTTTTTTTTTTTATAGAAACTAACTTTCGTTTTATTTCGAATTTTTCTTTTTCTTTTGAATATTAACGTGAGGAACTGAACTGTGCGAAGTTCGTTTAAATAAAAAAGAGAAGTTGATTTCGATGAGAACAATTAAATATCAATAAAAAAAGACATGAAAAATTAATGCACACGTTACATTCAGGGTTTTATGATATTAAAAATTGAGAGGGTGGACAGCACCTATTAATACTATCCGATCGTGAAAAATGCGTATTCATTTTTTTGGAAACCTCACAAAAAATGGGACTTCAGGTAAACGAAATCGGAATTTTGCTCCTTTTGAACCACCCTAATGAGCCACCCTACTCCTCAGGTAAATGCATATCGGGTCGCTTGGCCCATATTACATTAATTGAAGGATAGTTTTGTGAATTTACTTTGAGGTAGAAATGAAGCCGCATG
This sequence comes from Melikaiella ostensackeni, assembly GCA_032362435.1. Classification (NCBI taxonomy): domain Eukaryota; kingdom Metazoa; phylum Arthropoda; class Insecta; order Hymenoptera; family Cynipidae; genus Melikaiella; species Melikaiella ostensackeni. The sequence continues at coordinate 13,395 of JAUMHM010086244.1, forward strand.
GTGTCCAAATCCGATAATGGCATATTCTTGCTGTCTCTTGTGCGTACTTTAACCCTTCCCATTCGAGGAACCAGCATAGGGCATAAAGATCCAGAGATGACTACTCCAATGATGTATTCACCCTCTACTCCAACAGAATAAATTCCTTGTGGAAGTTCCGTACGTCCATATAGAAGACGGTCGTAATAAAGAACATTAATTGGAATGGGAGTATGGTAAATTTTGGCCGATTCGCGTCTAGCTAATTCTGTAAGAAGGAATGGAAATATTTTCTCATACTTAAATTGATAGCATTCTTGTCTCTTATACTATATTTAAAATCTGCTATATATACTCTATCTCCGAGGGAAATGGAGTCAACCGCCGAGAACGAGAAGTGCCAAATTTAGTAGAACTACAAGTTCCCGACAATAGTTCGTATTGAACATTCAAGGCCTGACATCGTTCTCCATGACTTCGAAAAACGAACTATGTTCGTGGTCGAATTTTTGACTCCGGCCCTTCATTGTAATTTCATTGTACCCTATGGTCACTCATCTCACGGCCATGAGGCGTGGTCATAGGTGTATTTTACCGCAGTTCTACTGCGATCCAGTGTCATTTTCCTGGATGGCAGTCGTTCCCAGGGGGATGCTGCGATGATTGTTACTGTTTGATAGATTGAAAGTTGTACTTATAGCAACTGTGAAAAAAGGTCACCTTTAACCACAAATGCCATACAACCTGAAGGTATTATCGGGAGAATTTGAGTAGCAAATAATTCTAAAACTTTCGCAGAGTCTCTGGACTGTGTCCTTTTATGGTTTCTCAGTTTAAAGAAAAGTAACAAGAGTTTAGCCGCTAAGGTAAACTATGTGGCATTTTCGATACTCTCTGGCATATGGCTTACGTGCATGAGGTGCTAATTTCAATTTCAGTTATGGAACAGTCAACCCTTTTTCTAATTCCATAGACTGCTAGATAGCACTTTATTTAATTTATATTTATAATTTAAAAACATCCGTAAGAAAATTACTTCATCCTGATAATAAATACTTTAACAATTTTCTATATTCACAATTCTGTTATTGTATGACTTATTCAGTTCTTTTAATGTAGATCGGAACTAAAAATGTAAGCGGGACAACGAACGACTGGAATACAGCTCACAGATTTTTTAACGATCTTGGTACTCCATCCGAAATTACTGGGATTGATAAAAGTTTAAAAGAACAATTTGCTAAGATTTCAAAAATCTGCCTTCTGGTTTCGAAATCATCAGCGAAGCACTCAGAAGTAGAACCGTATGATCGGTATTGTATGTCAGCTTCTGTGCGCAATGTTCTTATTTATAATGCAACAATCATAAAATATGCTTTGGTGCAAATTGATCAACTCTCAGAGAAATCACAGGAATTGCGTAATCAAGTTCTGAAAAACTGGAGGGAAAACAGTACGAGCAAAATTTCAGAAAAGCATACTATAATCGATCTGTTGCATGCACTCTGCTTACCGCATCTGATCCCGTAATCATGTCTAAACCACCGGTTCTTCGAATGCAATCAAAACACTTTCTGGAAGAAGTTTTTGTTCTTTAAAAATTGTCACAAGCACTCGCACATCTATTATCACAAAGTGCTGACAGTTCTTAATTCAGAAGATCAAAGCGATTCCGACAATGATTAATTATCATCATCAGCGAGAGGCAAGGGGACTTGCTTTAATAAAGCACCGCGAAAAGTGACAGGCCACCAAAAATATTCAATTGCGTTGAATTGTGTAATTGTGACACAGGATTTGGATTCATCGACATCGATAATCCTCAGGTATCAATTTCGAATAGCATTAGCCAAAATTACACACCTTTTGTCGCCATATTAGATTCACCATTTTGAGCAAATGCTATCAAATAAATATTAAATGTTAAATTTAATAAAAAGTTTAAATAAAATTAAAATAAAAGCTAAGTAAGTTAAATATTAAAATTATGTAGCAGTAAAAATTTTAATTAAGAGTGTCCATCAGCTCCTCAAATGTTCTAACCATATTCACAATGACGCGTGAATTGAAAAAATTCATCTACTCTTGCTTAGTGATTGCAATGTAATAATTGAAATTTGAAATTGAGTTTAAGTTTAAAATCGAGAAATATAGTTTTTAAACATGTAATAGATTCATAAAAAATCGTACCGTAAACAGAACCTCACTTTCGGAATTCCTCATTTTTACCGCCTATATTTCTTTCATATTTGTGATTGAATTAAATATTAAAAAGTAGTTTTTTTTTCTTTTTATTTTTTATTAATAGATATACTAGAGTTTTCGGAGGATGTCTGTTTGCATGAATTTCATTTATCTCTTTAGTTTGAAGCGAATTTCTTCGCCTATTTGTTAAATATTCAAAACAACCCACCGTCCCGCTTTCGAAAAAAGATTCTAAGATCGAGATAACTTTCCGTTTTTATTGACTGCGTCCAGAGGTCTGTGAACAAGACCAAGTTTTTCTTTTTGGAAAGAAGAGCATTCATTTTAGTCTGTACATCTTTGTAGTTTTGATCCATCATAACAGTACTTGTTTTTTTACACGTTGGGTTCCAGTATGGCTGCTGAATATTTAAAAAGTGTTTTGCAACACCCACCTCTCAAGTCGCACTTTGTATTGCTCCAAATAATGTACAAAGTGTCCATTTAAGAAAAGTGAAGTCGCAGTGTGTTAAGTAGTTACATCAGTCACCGGCGGCCATTATCGTGCATGCACAGCTTAAAAAAGCAGTTTCACACACGCACTGCGAATCGTGAAATCGTTTAATCAGTGGCGCCATCTGGCAGAGGAGCATTCACTTTAGCCTGAAAGCGACACAGATCAGGCGCTTCTGTCAATATTTTGGAGCAGCCTTTGGCGTGCAACTCTCTCGTTCGTGTCTTACCAAAAATATTGTGTGATACACGTGCGTACCAGGTAATTACTATTGCACAAGCCTTCGACTCTTGCTTTGAGCCTCTGGCTCTTGCTGCGAGCATCACACTCGTTGCAATCACCTGGTTTACCCTACCGATACAAAATCACTGAAAATTTACTAAATATTCTCAGACTCAGTCAACCTACTAAAAATTTTCTCTGAAAGTACCCAGGTAGCACTTTTTGAAGATCTAGTAGTAGGCCTCATGAATTTTCTAAAGCTCATAAACTTGGTTTTGTAAATATAATCGAAATTTTCCTAAATAGCAGAGAACTGCAGAGAATGTCTTTAAAGAGCATCTGGCTAGTAAACAAGGTAGAAAGGGTTCTTGTAGTGAGCAGTGCCCATATGTAAGAGCTTCAAATATAATTTTTTTTTTCAATTTCCAAATTAAAGATCGAAAAGTTGAAAAATCAGAATCCACGAATTCTCGCAATTACCAATATCTAAAATTTACTTCAAAAAATTTAAAATATATCATATTTCGCACGTATCTCGTAAACTTTAATTGGAAATTGCCGATATAAAAAGTTTCGAAAAACGAACGGAACGCATTGTAATTTAATCATGATTGAAGCTTTGATTAAAAAATAATCATGATAAGCTCATCATGTATTTAATCAGAGTTGGTGAAACCGGCCTTTAGAATTGGAAATGCAAAAGTTTTTATTTGAATACTTAAAATTGTGTGGGTGCGGGTATGTGTCTTTATCAAGTGTTGTAATGATTGGTACGATTATACAGTGACGTGCTCTATCACATTTATGGTCCTACTGTATTGCCAAAGAGAGGTGGATGAAAGAAGAAAGAGAAAGATAAGATAAGTTCTGATTCCTATCCGCAATCAGAGCTTGTAATTTAATTATTAATTTTCTTATTCAATTTATTATTATAGTGGATAATTGTTATTATAATTGATTTAATGATAATAATAATGTAATTTGTTCTTGATGAATTAATTCGTTGATTATTATATTTGTTTTTATTATTCATTGTTATTAATGGTGATTGGTTTGTTCAATAATAAGTAACAATGTATTCATAAGTTCCGATTCCTTTCCGCAGTGAGAGCTTGTTATTAAATTTTTTTTTGTTGAAAAATTTATTATTATAATTCATCAATTGTTATTATAATTGATATTATTATTATTTTATTGATTTGTTGATTAATATATTCATTTTTATTTATCGTTGTTATTAATAGTGATCAATTTATTCAATAATAATTATGATAGTAATAATAATATAATAATTGTTAATTATTATGATTATTGTTTATTGTTGAAATCGATTTATCATTATTATTCATAAAAAATTATTTAATTTAATTAATTTTAATTTTTAATTAATTTAAGAAATTAGACATTTTAAAAAATGTCTAATATAATTACAAAAATTATAAATTGATTAAAAATTAATTCAAGTGTCTAGGGCAAGGGCTGATTTACGTTGCTTTACTAAAGAATCCGGTGAGCCAGTCTAGGACGAAACACTTATTATTTTAAAAAGTTGATACTTATAATAATTGAAAAGGTTTATAAAATGCATATATATATATATATATATATATATATATAGAATTGAATATATGAAAATTTCTAGACCCTAATTCCAATTCAAAAAAAAAATCTTCACAATAGAACATACGTATTGATGAATTTATGAAAAATTCTTGACCCTAATGCCAATTAAAAAAAAAACCTGTCCCTTAGAATGTCGTACTTACATTCTTGTATTATACTTTGGAGTTGCTTTTATCCCTGGCGTATTCGACTTTTTTTAAATACATTTTTTTTATACCTTCCAGTGAATTCTAGTTATATATCATTTAGTTTAATGTGTTTATGAATTTTATAACTTACGCAAGTCGCCCTTGAGAATTGTCCAAAGACAGATAAGATTAGGATAAAAGACACGTGTTGTTCCCTCTTAAGATTTGCCTCGGTCTTTTTAAGCTCTAATTTACATATGATACATTGATTAAACACCTCATATATCCATATATTTTAATATTGTAATTACTGACATGGCCATAAAAAAACCCGAAAATATAATTTGCAGTGAAAAAAAACTTGAGAAAAAAATATCTTTAATGGAAAATTTTTTGTTCTTTCATGTTTTTTTTTTTATTTCAAAGAAATTATTCAACATGTACAATAAAGAATAACCCTCTGGTGCCTCCGCCCATTGCATTTCCCTTTTCTACCTTTTTGGGTATGTAGAAAAAGACATAATGGAAAGGGGTGGAGGGCTACTGCGAAAGGAGTGAGAGTGCGTTTTCACTTCTACCCTTTTTCCAGTATCACACTTTTTCTAATATCGCCCCTAACGTATAGCAACTTCAACAAACACGCTACTCCCTAGCCGCTAAAATGCCTTTCTCTGCATTTTTATTTTAAAAAATGTATTTTTGCAAGTTTTTACCTTAAAAATGAATTTCGCGAGTATTTTTATGGCCATTTTCGCAATCACCGAAATAGAATGTTTAAAATGTCTCATGAAACTCAGTCAGTAACTAACTGAAATAACCAATATGGGTAGAAAAATCGATATTCAGTTCCACATGGAGAACAGCAGAATAATGAAAAAAATTACAAATATATAAATCTTTTTTTTTGCGGCGCGTATTCGACTAAAAATTGAAGTCGACGAGTAACGCTCGACACTGTGCCGCTCGGGTTAACATTTTCGTAAATATATTGAGAATAATCATAGAGTAAGCTATGTGCATACCCGCGCGGAAATCGCCAGGTTACTTTGATTATAATTTATTTCTAATCAGTTTAAACTGTTCTCTAGTGTTCAAGATATCACAATTCAGTACAATGACGCCGTGTCCTCAGTCTTTCGTGCTCAAATGATATATTGTCAAGAGTGCACTGTTTGCGCATTCCAAATCATGGCTCATTTACGTCGCTCTTCACGAAAAATTAAAAATGCTTTCAGATTTGATGAGTTTTAAATAAAACAAAAATAAAACCTGCCGTACCGATAAAAAATCACTGGATGTTCTCCAAATATTCTTGGCACAGTCAAGTTTCTGAGATTTTCTCTGCAAGTACCCAGGTAGCACTTTTTAAAGAACTAAGTAACCTTCATTAATTTTCTGAAGGTTCATAAACTTGTGTAAATTTAAGCGAAATTTTCCTGAATAGCAAGGAATTTCAGAGGCTGCCTTGAAAGAGGAGGCCCCACTGGGCATCTGGCATCGAAAATCAAAAAAATCAGAATCTGCAGATTTTTCCAATTCCAAATATCTAAAATTTACTCTTAAAAATTAAAAATATATATCGATTTTTGTATATAACTCGTAAACTGTACGTAATGCATAAAAACAGATAGCATTTTTAGATTCACCATTAGAGGATTACTGAATATAAATATAAATATAAAGTTTATCACATATAAATATATGCATGTCAATAATTAAATAATAATAAAATTTTTGAAGTGTTGAAAAAGATTGGTTTTATAAAGATTTTATGATAGCGAAATTTTCTTTCGGTAGGGTGTCCGAAAATAAAGTAACTAGAAATCGATAATAAACTAGGGTTAAGCCTGGGTCGGCCTTGCGATCTAGTCTGGCAATCAACACAGGCCCTGGTCAGATAAAGCGTTTCATTCGAGCTTGCTCCTGGCTTGATCACCAAATCAGGGCCTAGTTTTGCCAGGATTGCGTCCACTTAGGCCCATGGAAAAATTTCCACACGAATAGATTTGAAATATGTGGAACTTATATTTTAAAAACTAATAGTCCTATCAAAAAACAAAGGGTATCGTTGGATTACCCTAGAAATATCTGAAGGTGTTTTTCACATTGAGCAAAAACCATCATTTTCAAAACGATAATATTGTTATAAAATATTGTGTATTATTGTAAATGAAATTATCAGTCAGAAAACACTTCGAAGCACGTTACTAGATTCCTGACTAACATAGCTCCAGGCGTTTTTTAAACAATTCACAAAAATGAATTATTTAAGAAATTACGAAATTAATAACATATCTTAGCCATTTTAATGTTCACATTAAAAAATATGAACTAACATTTTACTGAAAGAAGGTAATATCATTAACCAACTCCCATGAACCCTCGCAATAGTCAAAAATAATTAAATCAACCGTTGGATTCTTCCCAGCAATATCTCCCGTTTTTTTTGTTAAACTAAGCAAAAAAATTTTGATTAGGATGAAATGAAAAAAAATTAAATATATTTGTCGTAGAAATATGTTAATTTAAACATTGTTTTCATCCCCTTCACGCCGAATCGGTGCTACTAGGGGATCTGTATAAATGGATTTCTGACTTGTGGAATTTTTAAAATGAAACTGAAGGTCCTATCAACGAACCAAATGTACTCATATTGTTGGCTTTCTATTAGCAATATTTCCAAGTGTTTTTATAACACAGCAAGAAAAGTTTATTTAAACAATTACGTTGCTTTAAATATTTCAGAATTCTTTAACAGTAATGGAAAACAAATAAAATTTAATTACAATGAGACTAAGCACTTCGTCTTTTCCCGTCGGCCTTCTCTCGTGAGACACAGTATAGCTGTGAGAGGGTCAGCATGGAGGGAATAAAAATGATAGTATGTTTATTAATATTGGGAGTTGAATAATGATATGACCGTCGCTACGTGTACCGAAATTTCGGCACGTCTAGTCGAATTTTTTCGGTACATACCAACACTGCCTAATGATATTACCTTTTTCAGTATAGTCTTATTTTCTATTTTCGCCCGTTAAACATTATAAACGTGGAAAAATGTTATTAGCCTTAGATTCTTTAATTTAACATCTCGGCTATTCAAGATGTGACCGTCCGCGAAGAAAGGGACCTAACGCACAAAAAATCAATTTTTAGTTTTCAGACCAATCGACAAATTTTTATTTGCTCGTTCATAATAAAGAAAAAATGATTGTTGTATCTGCAAAATTTGAGTTGCTTTTATACTGCAAAGTGAAACCTTCTTATGAAGTTTCTATGCTGGACCGCCTCTTCAATCGCTTTTTCTGCGAAATGTAGCTCCCGGGCGGTAGGTCCCTTTTTTCGCGGACAGTCACATATTAATATATAAAGTATAACTATATTTTTTAAATACTTAGAATTAAAATGGAAAAAATATTGAAATGAATATACTGCGATTAAAAATGAACATAACATTATAGATTTTATATTTACCGGTAGGATTAGGGAAGAGCACTAAAGCCAGTAATGGAGCAGCAATAATGAACCTCATTTTCTGGTAATGAGGGAAACTCTCACTAATTCAAAATTTCAATAGCCGTGTAACTAAATATTCTACAAATGCTTCAGTATATATACTATTGGTTATCTCATTTGTCATTCTAAATCATTCCACAGATTTCTAAAACGAACTGTAGAACTTACTTGTGTGAGATATGTGTATATCATAAATCTGTTACAAAATTTATCTCACACACAGCAAAGAAAATAGTATATTTTAACCTGAACTCTGAAAGATCACTTAGCAATTTCTGTCAATTATCTGAAAAAAAAATTAATAAGAAAATATAACGGATATTTATGGTAACTAGCGGTAACTTCCAAAAGCCTGCTTACGCAATTCATCACGATCGTAATAGGTATCGTAGCAAATTTTACTGCGACGAAAACTTTGTGTGTACTTAATTACTCATCGTCGTAAATCCTACAACGCAGTAAATATATTCCGGTGGCAAAACCGACTTTTGTGCAAGCGTCCTACATAATAATTTGAACCACATTCATAATTAACAGATAAATTTGTTAATTTCTTTTTAAATTCCTACTAGAAAAAGGAAAATTTCATGCGTGTATGATCAACGGAATTCATTTTATATGATAGTCCACAATCGTCTTTTCAGAACGTTTGCAGAACTCAAAAATTATCACCAGGATAAAGCTTCCTTCAAACGCAATTCAAATGTAAAAAATGAAAAGATCAAAATCCATACAATTTGACGTTTCGACACGGCTTTGTGTCTTTTTTCAGATTGCATGTACTCAAATCAGAAAAATTTTTTTATGCTGAATTAAGTACACAAGAGGAAACTTTGAAACATTGAATAAAGTTGAAAAACAATCAGAGTTTAAATGCCAGTAGAGAATAATAAAAATAGACCTTAATATAATATTTTGTTTTTGATATACTATTATGGACAAAAATTACCTGTTTTATAGTATAAAAAATTGTTGGTGATAGAAAATTACTGAGACGTGTAACGTCAATTCATTATGCAGGTTTCACATCAAGTCAAGATATACTTTAGTCGTTTAACCTCCTGAGTAAAAAATTGAAGGCTAAACTATCTAATGAACTACATATTAAAACGACAACAGCAACGAAGACAACATTACTTAATTAAAATTGATTAAAAAATTAATTAATTTTATAAAAAAGCAAATACAACTTTGGAACCTTCCGGTGACGAGAAACTTAATGAAATTCAAAAAGATGGGAAAACAGAGCTTATATTTACGATCAAATGGCTTATCGTTTAAAATGGCGTGGATCAATAATAGCTAAAGCGTATGCGCTCCCTAAGATTCATAAATCCATATAAAATGGAGGCTTATTGTGTCCTCTATTAAATCCCCGACATATAATTTGGAATCATATGTATCTAATGTCTTGAAGTCTATCTTACCAGCAATTAGTTCTTTCATTAAAGATAGTTGGGATTTTAAAGATAAAATGCGAGATGTAAAGATTCCCAGCAATCATTAAATGGTTTCATTAGACGTAGTTTCCATGTTTGATAGTATTCCGTTAAATTTATCTTTGTCTTGTGTAGAACGGAAAATGAAATGTGATAAAAATTTAATTAAAATACCGACAGACAAAATGTTAATGACAGTGAGAACGATTTTCAACGACACATTTTTTTATTTTAATAACAATTATTATGAGCAACTATCTGGTTGTCAAATGGGGTCACCTTCGTCGCCAATAATATCAAACATAGCACTTGCTTTTATGGAAGAGAAAGCTTCATCTGAATTAAATTTTGAACCAGTTTTTTTTATAAAAGATTTGTCGATGGCGTGTTTACTATAATTCCTAGTAACAAAATTAATGAGTTTATGGCAGTTTTCAACAATGTCGAAGACTCTATACAATTGAGTTTTGAAATTGAGACAACAGTTTAAATTTTTTAGATTTATCCATCATCAAGACTGAAAATGCAGGTTTAATCATGAACCTGAATACATGTATAGGTTGTAACAAAGCTTATATTGGTGAAACCGGCAGGAGATTAAAGACATGTATAGCTGAGAACAGGAGAGATTGTGTAAATGTTAACAATAAAAATGGTCTTCGCAGCATGCGTGGACGTGCAGCCATTTTGTCGTTTTGGATTATAACAATATTAAAATACTAGCGAAAGAAAATTTCACCTATAAACGTAAAATTCTGGAATCAATTTTTATAAAAAAATATTCTGATATTTGTGTAAACTTGAAAACTGAAAAATGGCATATCAATAATTATTACCAATGCATTTTAAATCAATATTTTAGTTTTCTAAAATTTCAAGCTTTTTGGCCCTCTTATTATGTGCCTTACGTTTCGAATTTTATCTATTTGTGTTGTTGTTTCTCTATTTACTTTCTACATACTCCAAGTTCTGAATCGTAAATTAAAAGATTATTCAAACAATTATATTGCTTATTATATTTCGGAATTTTTTAACAGTAATGGAAAACAAATAAAAGTTAATTACAATGAGACTTCGCACTTCGTCTTTCCTCGTCGGTCGTTTTAATATGTAGTTCATTTGACGGTTTAGCCTCCATTGTTTACTCAAGAGTTTCAACGATTACATAAATTATATCCCGGCTTGATATAAAACCTGCATGATGAATTGACGTTACACGTGCCAGTAAATTTCTACCACAAAAAATTGTTTGTACTATGAAAATTGGCCTGATTTTAATTAATTCAACCTTGAAAAAGACACGCAGCCATGTCGAAACGTCGGACTGTATGGATTTTGATACTTTTACTCATTTTTGAAACAAAAATTTTCGTATTTATTTGGAACTATACTTAATTACCCAAAAAATTACAGAATTACTGTAAATAAATGTATATCATGACCAAAATTTCAATAATTGAAATATTTATGATAACCGCATTAATTTTTCGCAATAAAAATCTGATTGACTGCTAGATCCTGAAACCCAGCCAAAAAGGGTTGGGTAGACCCGCGAACGCGCATTTATTAGATTTTTGTATAAAAATGCAAACAAATCATCAACCTTCATCTCATAGAATCGTTCAATTGTTTCATGTGCTCAAGTTATTATCAACTTTCGTTAAATTTGAATAAACCTTATAACTTTATGAAAATTACACATCCTAAGATAAGTATGTGCTTTCAGTGAAAATTTGTTTACCTTCTACTAGAATTAAAAAAGGCTTCTGTCTCGTTCGATCTTGTATTTACAAAGCATTTTCAGGTTCATATAAGTTAAATGCTCGGTTGAATGCGGTTGGCCCCAATCCCAACCCACACCAATTTTGTACACCCTAGTAATTAGTAATTTACAATTATATTTTTATTTAACCTCTCTTCTACATTTTTAGTTGTTAAACTCTATAGGATTCCTTCAAAATATTTCCGGCTTGTTAGATCCACTTTTTTTTTGTGAGGCGACAAAAATGACGATAACATCGATGTGAAGTTATGCATTCCAAGGAAACGGAATTTATTTTTATCGATATTCTACTATTTTTTTATTTCCTTCGCTTTATTCGCACTCGTGTCAGGTACAGATCAGTTTCATTTTTGTGAGCAAAAATAAAACGGCAATTATCATCGACAAAGATGATTGGTAATTTTAATTTGTTTCTATTTGAACAGCATTTGTTGTCTGATTGTGACTAATACATGATTGGTTTTCAGAATTCAATCAGGCGACTGTCATTTTCTTTTATAACAAATTTCTTGTAAGCATGCACTATTTTTAATCATCTGATATTTTGCTTAGCCCTTGTAAGGGATTTTAGTCGTCAATCAAATCAAATCGTCAATTCAACATTTCTAATTAACTACAATTGAGGATGTTTTGCGGAAGTTCTAAAGATTTTGAAAGCAATTTAAAATCGAATAAAAAAAAGAAAATATTGTCACTGGTAGACAGTTACTCTCCTATTGAAATTGAAAATGCTTTTCTAAGCAATTGGTGTTCGTCTTGGAGAAATAACTTAGATAAGGAAATAAAAAATCTAATCTCCGAAAGTACTACGAATATTGAAGAAATCACAAATGAACAAGTTACACCGTTTACTTTAAAAGAAGCTATTGCATTATCTAAGGATTAAAACTCACAAAGTCCTAATATGAGACTATTCAAATTCAAACAAAGGCACAAAATGCAAAGTCCCGAACATTTTGTCTCTGAACTTAGTGAATCAAAAGGTACCATCAAGGTACCAGCACAAATACTTCCAGCCTAGAACACTTTCATCTACGGCGGACCCTTGCACGATCTAGAGTAATATTCAGGCATTTCAACGCTCTGAATAAATTTGTCTACAGATGAGTCCCAAAATCTTTCTTCCTCCTCCTCTTTTATTTGTCCAAGCAGTGATTGATATTGATTAATCCGTTCTTTCCAACTGGATAGACGGATTTCAAAAGAATCTAATCAATCTGCATGATACATGCGTTCATCAACCCTTGAATGATTCTCTTCCACATATTTCATTTGTTTGAATAAATAAGACAATTTTATCATGATGCGTGTCTCTGAATGCATTGGCTTCTGTGCTCGTCCCGAGCTTGAAGCCCCACCCGATTCCAACTAAATCGATCAAATTTAGGAAAATTTAGGGGTATGCTTATGTATTAGGTCATAACACAACCGTAGTTCTTTGAAGATGGAAGTCTTATTTCTTATGTTTAAAAGGTGAAAGACAATTATTACAATAGCAAATATTTTTATTGACTAAAAAATGTTTTTTGGATTGAAAGTAGAACACTATGAATCACACAGTTAATCCTGAGATATCAAAAATGTTGCAGCGCAATTCAATCTTCCGCTTAATACCAAAATGATCCAATCTAGTGAATCAAAAAATGTATTAGCCCAACTTGACGATTCTAGCAACCAAGAGTCGCATTATATTTTTTTTGCAGACAAACGTAAACTAGAAATTCATATTGAAACATAAGTTGCTAACTTTTCAATGTATTAAATGTCTTTGAGATGAAAGTGAAACCCCAGTATTTTCTATGTGCTTATTGGCACAGGAAAGACTTGTGTGTGTGTGTTTTGAACCACACATCAAATGGCTAGAAATCCTGGATAGACAGTGTAACTGTCACTTATTAAACAATCGACTTCCGCTTCATTAAATGTTGAGACCTTTCATTAAACGTCTAAAATTACACTCAATTTCTACGACATATAATAAGAGCACCAGTGGTTGGCATCTCCTTCTCATTTGCTTTAAACAATTGGAAAGTGCTAATATTTAACGTGCTCTGCTCAAATTACTCTCATGACCATTGGTGTTCTTGCCCTATATTTGATTTTCTAGAGTGCCAATAACTAGGCTAAGGTGCCAACAAGTGGTACTCTTATCCTACATAGATTACAAACAAAATTGATTTACAATTTTTTATGAATTCTGAGAATATGATGAATTTTTTCAATTTATTTTGGCCCGACGAAACTTCAGGATATTCGTCGAACTTTTTCAAATGTTAAACAGTTCATAAGGCACATAAAATGAAATTGTTCCATGCTGATTTGGTTTTGATTTCTGAAATAAATTTTCTGAACCTCCCTATTGATCATTATGATTTGCATGGTAATCACGAAAAGTGGAAAAAGTTCCTATTTAAAATAGCACGTTCGACGATCTCATTCAATTTTCTGAACAAAAATGGTCATTTGTGTCAATAACTTGAAACCGCTATTTTCGTGCGGATTGTTTGTGTTACACAATTATATTTACTGCTTGTTATTTGTTAAACAATTTTCGTTACTTGAATTCGAGTTTGTTGAAAATAAAATTGGAAAATTGAAGAAACAAACACATTTACTCATAAATACTCGCATACAACTGCATTTTCAAATTAGCATTAATCTCATTTGTGGACATTATTCATTATATCAAAATATAAAATGCATAATAGACTTCAGGCTTAGAAATGTATTTTAATTATTATAATTTCACATTAGGAAACTCGAATTATTTCATGTCTGAAGATTACAGATTCTAATCTCATGAAAGTTTACATAATAATTTTATAGTAGACGCGCAAACTTGAGAAATGATTTCTTTCAGATATGAGTTTTACGCAATTAAAATTCGTCCAAGGTCATTGTATAAAACCTTTTACCAAAAATTATAAAGTATGTAAATGTTTCGATATCAATGTGAGCTTCGATGACAAATGTTAGGAATATCTTTTATCTCACTAGCTTTTTTTACCAGGTTACCAGAAAAGCCCAGGTTTAAAATTCCCTGACTGTCCTTCTTTCCCCTTGACTTTTTTCATTGATAGGTTTTTGCTTTTTTGTATAAGAAAACATCATAGGTGTATTATATTAACAGAATATAACGTTCATTAGGCTGAAAATTTTTTATTGGAAGTAGAACAACAGCCTCCTATTTATGAGCTCCTCCTAGAAGATGTGATTAACGAAAATTTTATTGAAGCTGAAGGCATACGTACTAGGGATCCCGTGTAAAAATATTTCCTCTTGGGTTTTGTCTGGTTGACAGGCAATGAAGACATTTTCAAGACTTGTTGAAGGCGTTTTGAAAGTCTGGCTTATGAGACGGAGCCAGACTTTATTTATCTCTTTAACCAGGAAAAAGATTTCCAATGCTCACCTACCCTGGCGAAAAGGGTCATCTTTATACCGTCATAAAAGCTAATCCTTATTTAGGCTTAAACAAATTTGTGAATTTATTATACAATATGCACATTAAATTTAAAAAATGGAAAACCCATAAAAGATGACCGAAATGGCATTTTCTATAGTTTTCAACAAAAGAGGCCCAAGTTTCGTAGAAAAATCTCGTTTATAGCCACAAAGCAAGTCTAGAAATGTAAAATTAAGAATTTGGAAAAAATCCAAAATGGTCGCTATTTAGATAACGAAAAAATTATTAGTTTCTCCATTTTTGGAGGAAAACCTTTGAAATTTAACCAGATGAGCAAATTTATTTGCAAAACCTATGTAATAATTAGTGACAACCGAAATTTGAAAAACAATTCAAGATAGCGGCTGGTGAAATTTGAAAAAATATTTAATTTCTTTGTTTATCAACGGAAGCCTCTCAAACTTGGCAAGATAAGCAAATTTATTTTCAAAAATGTGCAGTGGTGCACTGATTAATTTCACCCTGTTTCAACGGAGGCCTTTCAAACCTGACGAGATGTTCAAGTTTATTTGTAGAAACTATGCAATAGTCAATGACGGCCGAAATTTCGAAAAAATTTTAAGATGGTGTCTGGTTCAAATTTAAGAAAGAAAATCCAATGTGGATACCGGCCAGCGATATATGCAGAATATTCGCGTGAAGAAAACAATTGCCGATCGGCCATGTGGTACTACAAGTAAGTTTAAAGAGAACGCAGCCCTGTATTGGTGTACTTGAGGCTTTCAAACATTAAAAAATTTTATTTAAAAATATTGTAATTGATTGAAAAATGGAAAGAATACAATTCTTAAAATCGTTTTAGATTAAAAAGCGGTTGATTGTACTAATTCTGGAATCGACATTTGTTATTTCTATGAATTCGTTCTCTCTGAAATTTTCAAATCCTGTTTTAATTTTGGAACTTGAAAACAAACGTGGTGGTGCAACTCTCTGTGAGAATGTAGTCTTGAGTAAGAGATTGGATTCGTTTCTGAGTTTTTCTTGTAGCTCTTGATCTTCCGTTTCATTATTAAAGACTTGGGCCGGATGTCCAAAGCTCTATCGTGACGACTCTGGTAACTCAATATTGAAGACTCTAATTTAATTTTCTAATAGTATCGGCCGAAAAATTGAAATTATTTTTCGCATCACAACTCGATGACTGCTGACTGACCAATGCAAAAATACAAATTTTCTAACCAATTTCAATTGCTTTTTACATATGAATGCCGATCATACTCCAGAAATATTGCGAACCAAACGCTTATCCATTTCTAATGCCTCCGCAAAAAGCTCTGGCTTTTCGAAACAC